>JAWQRN010000204.1:0-34198 GCA_033557685.1 Sperchopsis tessellata
TATATATATAGTAATTCATTTGAATTCTGAACCTTTCTATATGAATAAGGTACTAGTAGAAAGTATATATATATATACTAATATTACAGTACCTTCTCTGCTGAATCAAATTTACATTCTTACAGATTATTGCCAATACTAATTGTTTCTAGATGGATATTTAAAAATATTTACTAATTTTAGTTCAGTATAAACTAAACCACTAAATAAAGAACGAAAATGCCTTCATTTGCTACAAAAAACGAAGTTTTTGCTAGAGAGACATTGCTGATGTCTGTTCACTACTTGATAACTACTGGTACCTACTACCTATTTCAAAATACGTGATTACTAAAACTAATAAAAAGGATAATAACCCTGATTTTTCCAGACATCTGTTCCATTGACAATGGATGGACAGTTATTTTCGAAATAAACTATACGGGGTGGTGCGAAAAACGAAAATATGTTGAGTCTAATAATTTATATAAATGCGGAGAATTTATAGGGACTAGAGAAGATGGCGTGAGGCGGTTTGGTAAGGCGGGGCCATAGTTTGTTTACCAGTGAGGCCAGTGGTTTCTATGATGTACTAAAGCAGAGTAGGGTCGGATTTATACCTGACAGAATAGTATATCCAAGAGTCACTGAAAAACTCCACTAAAACTATTCGAGCACTGGAAGGAAGAGTTATCTAACAGCTAAGGTTAAACTGCATTAAACCTGTACGGACACCGAAAGTGAGAAAATAAACGGAGGAAGAAAAGTAGCAGAACATATGTTGGGTTCGGTATCCTGGGTAATACTTATTTCGGTTATCAGTATACTAAAAGTTATCAGCTCTCTGACCGACAAACAATTCTCCTTAGCATGGATTTTGTAATATATACATTACACATATCAGAGGAGAGGATTGTAGGTTCCACAAACAGATACCCTTAGCAGATACGGCTTGCACTGTTCATGATAGCACTATCTATTACATGACTGTGGAAGCCGATGTCATGAAGAGGTCTACCGATAACTTACACCCTGATTTACTATACAGATTTAATGGAAATCGTTACCATATATGAAGAACAAAAGGGGTCGCATGATATATTTCTATAGGACTTCAAAGCCTATCTATCCAGAGAGTCATTATTTACAGACAAGCCTTACAAAATCTATAATGTTTGTCATAAAAATGCCTCTGCCCTCTTGGTAATCCCAACCCTCACTGATAAAAGACAAAAGCCTGTGTTATTTGAAATCAAACTTAAGTTGTTAAAAATATTATTTCACTGAAAATATTCCACAATCTGATTCCTCGGCAATCTTTCAACAATCTTTGACAAAGTAAGTAACAGTATAATTATTCAAATAATGCTTTTCTTATGCTTTATAAAATGGAATAATAGAAACTAGCTTAAGAGCATTAGAAAATATTTCATTTTAAAAACACTGATTTATTATCTTCGTAAGATGGGTAATATATGCATCTTTAATTGATTTATGATTCTTACATTCAAACCATAAGCGTCCGTGCTCTTGGTATATTCTTACATCATAAAATGATATAGAGAAAAAGAGAAATGACAAGCCATTAGAGACACTGTTATGTGACATAAGTGAAGTAGAGCAGAAAATGTTTGAAGAATTATTTATATAAGCATGTTCTATTGTCAAACCAATTGCTTTCAAGTTTATTGTTGTAAAGTGTACTTTTAGTCCATGTTTTAAAAGTACACTAATTAAAAGTAGGCCAGATAAATCCTAATTTACTATTTAAAAATATTGTAAATTTCCCTTCCTGCAAAAGAGGTCTAAATAGTTGTGTCTGTGTTCATATTACTATTTATTTCGGGGTACTGCCAATGTGGTCAGAAAAAAGAAGTTACAAATTTAAGAGTGGAAGAATCTTAAAATTGATAAAAATATTATCTAAACGATTCATTGATTAGACAAATAATTTAAGCAAAATCTCTCCATAAAGATCAACAGGTAAGTTGACTGTCTTCTTTAAACAAATACTAAGACAAAGTATATTCTAACAGCAAGTTTGTTCTTATTTTCTTTCAAGAATAAACTGAACGGGTTTTCAACTGTAATTTGGTTCTTTAATGTACATGTGATCCTTATCACTTACAATACTTGTACCTATTGTTTTATGTTCGTCTTGGATTACAGTGAGTGTTGAGATTTTGTCAATGGAGTTGAAATTGATGTTTGTTACAATTTAAATATCCAAATAAGTATAAAGATAAAAAATGAATGTTTAAAAAGTCAAAATAGCTTTTGAAATATTTTTAATTATGGAAATAGTAAAAAGTAGTTCAAATACTACAACTTAATTAATGAACTATATATACCCAATAAACTCATACTCCTAAAATTATAATTTATTTCTTTCACAGAGTACACGATCAGAAGATCTTGTATCTTTTGAGAAACCCAATGAAATACTAGATCCAGCATTATCAGGAATACAATTTGCTAAAGAAGAAGCCGGTTCTGTAGAGCTATGTGACATTGAACCTTTTAGTGGAACTGTATTCCGGAAAGTTACAGTTCGTAGGCGAAGACAAGACATGAGAAAGATACCAGCTGTTGATACTGGTAAGATAAGTATTTAAATCAAGCATGCAAGTAATATAAGGTTTTGCATGCACCATTATGATTATTAATTAGCACTTCTTAATATTTTACTAACACTCTTACTAAGTATCCAGCATCAAATACTTTTCCAAAAAGTAATGAATCAATTCAGATAGTAATATATAACACCATCACTACTGTACATCTAGTTTTCTATCATTGAAAATGACGATAATACGATAACAAGTATTTTTTACATACAATTCTCTGTGACGGGGCACACTGTACAACTCATATACCTTCTGTTCGCTAGTCATCTCTCTAGTGGTATTCTCTTTAATAACTCCCAAGCTATTCCAATTCCACTCTTGACATTTCTACCTTCTACTGCCAAAGAACTTTACTTCCATTATCTGAAAACATACTGTTATAATCAAATTGATCAAGTATTACACAGCCCAGAATTATTATTAGTTATTTCATGTTATATCATGCAATACTTTATTTTTGTAATTTAAATTTCCATTCCATAACATGTATAATATCAAAAATAATAGAAAGATCGATGAACTTTCCTCTTTGGAACTACTCTCCCGATCCTAACATCATAATATTTTCACTGTGTATTGTTTTTCTCTGGGACATATCATAGTTTTCCTCTGCAGACGAATTTAGTTTTCATATCTCCTAGGCTTAAATAGTACCTGTATAATAATCGAACATTCTCTATGCCCACAATTTCATCTAAATATCTTTCACACTTTGCACAAAGTTATGTCACAGATTGTTGCGTATTATGTACTATATTCTTTATTATAAGTAGGGATACCTACCATAATACCATAACCATAATATTTTTTTCCTAATTCTTTCATATAGTGCTGTTCTAACGTCTTTGGTGCTATTGCATAATTTTCATTAAATATTTGACTGCTACTACTATCTGAGCATTGTCTCATTTATATTCCTTCAGTTGACTTATATTTACAACAGCTCCTTCGTTCTTATCGCAACTAAAACTATATAAACTTTGTTGCTACTAACTTTATAATAATTGTTATATCTTTTGATTATCTGTACTACTTGTATTTTTTTTTCTACTAAAATCTAATCATTATTTAAGGACAAACTCTGACTTTTTTATATAATGTGTTCTTGCAAATGAGTTGAACAATGGGATTAGCTAAATACATTTTTCTCACGATATATTTAGCTCTAGGAGGTCAGTTAGGTAATTGGAAATCGAAAACCATTACATCGATTAATGTTATTGGGGTGACTATAAACTTCAATGGCTTCTTTAAATTTTCTGGGGAAATACAAAGGCTTTGATATTGTCAACCAATTTCATGACGATGCTCAACCAAGGCTGAAATACTGATATGACTAAGACTAGTACATCATTTATGCTTCTATTGATAAGTAGCAATCGTACATCTGGTTCCACCAATGTAAACTTTAAGACAGTAACAAGAAATATGATGACATCTTTTGCAGAAGGAAAAACTTCATATCTTTAAAATAGATGAATAATCCATTTTGATCACATAATACATTCACAACATCCCAAAATTCATTTTAAGTAAACTACATAAGAAATTTTCATATATAAAACAGAAATATATGATTCCACGGCTTTGTTCAAACTGTATTATTTTCTCAAATAGGCCAGAAATTCTAATGAAAGTGCTCCACAATTTCTCCATAAGAATAAGTATATTTAGTGATAATTTGAACATTATTAAATTTAATCGATTTTTAAATAAAGGTGTTTCCGAGTGCAACTGTGAAATCTTGGTACAATGCCGTTTCATCCATTGCTGTAAATAACATTTTCAAGAAGAGCGATATATTTAACTCCACCAAATAAACTCAACAAATTGAAGCAGATTTGAATAGAGTCTGCTTGTAAAGGCATGACTGAGAAATGCACATTGCAGCAGTGCAGTTCTATAAAGATGGTCAATACGGTGTACAAGGGAAAATTTGTGGGTTACTGGGAGCCTCTAAGTAATTGAAAGTTGAAAACAATTATCTCAGTTGATATTATTGGGGCGATTTGTAAACCTCAATGGGTTCTCTGCAATTTCTAGGGAAATGGTTTCATGGTGATACTTAACCAAGGCTAATAGAGTGATATGACTAAGATGAATAAAGCGTTTGTGCTCCTTAGACATATATCATTCATACATCTGCGTTCTTCAGTGTAAACCATAATACAGTAACAAGAGATAGAGGATGACATATTTTGCAAAAACGAGAACTTGCAACTTTGTAATAGAACAAAAATCTGTTTTGATCACATACATTCACAACTTCCTAATATTCCTTTTGCTAGAAGGACCCAAAATGCAAAAGATATAAGAGCTTGTATAGAAATTGCTAGAGCTGCAATTATTAAAATGAAAAATCTGTTTTGTAGTCATGACATCAAATTAGAACTAAGGATTCGAATGCTGCACTAATACGTAATTTCTACCTTGTTATACGGTTCGAAAGCCTGGACGCTAAAACAGGCAGATACAAACAACCTGGCAGCAATCAAACGATGGTGTTATGGGAGAATACTAAAGATATCTTGGGTAGACCGTGTAACACATCTTGATGTACTTCAAAAGCTTAGTAAAGAAGAGGAATTAATAAATAACATAAAAAACCGTAAACTGCAGTACCTGGGTCATGTCATGAGGGGAGAACAATATGAGTTGCTGAGAATGATTGTAGAGGGAATGATAAGGGGGAAAGGGAGTATAGGAAGAAGAAGGATCTCCTGGCTTAGATATTGAATAGAATGGTTCGGCTTAACATCCAGTCAACTATTTAGATCAGCTATTAATAAAGTAAAGATTGCTATTCCAACCTTCGATAGGAGATAGAACTTTAAGAAGGAGAATAAAGGCAGTCATCAGATTCCTTCTTTTCCTAAATTTACCAATAAAATGTAAATCCTCTTCTGTATTATGTTTATTGTAAGACCGCTTATACCAACAGGTTTTTGTATGCATTGCTTTATCATGACCCCTATCAGAAAATGTTTGTGTTTAACTCGCTTATGTAGAGGGATTGGTTTTTCGGAAATATGCAGTTACCAATGTACTTCTAGTCAATATATATTCGTTATTCCATCATGGCCATATCACTCAATCATGTTTGACGATATCAAAGAGCCTTTTTATTTTCCTATAAAGGTAGAAGAAGCAGTTGAAGTTTATTATTGTCCCAACAACATGATGGATAAATTTCTTGATGGAACCCCCCTCTATAATTTTTCTTACACCAGGTATCAGCAAACTGAATAAAACTATGCTGCTTTAGGATTCATCTCTCATCCATGTCTATATAAGGCAAGCCGCACATTAAGACACAGGCGATAATGGTCAACACAGTAAAGGTTTTAGTATTAAATTGGTTTTAATACACGTGCACGAATTGAGATAGAGAGCAAGGCAGAACTATCTTCTAAAGAACCTCCTTCATTCAGTGTTCGAGGCAGTGTTTATTGTGAAAGTGTTGCAAATCTATGTTCTTAAATTGGAAAATTGAACGAAAATATAAGAAGAATTTAATGAAGCTATTCGAAACCATATATGATACAAATAATACTGATTTTATGAAATCAAAATTAAAGAATCAAATTTGGGATAGGATTTTCGCGACATCTTTCAAAGAAAATTGAACTTTCTATGACAATATGCCGTTCATAAAGTTGGATTCAATTGAACCGAAGGTAATTTGTAAATATACTGTCTGAAAGAAAAGTTAAAGTTATTACTTCATGAGCTATTTCTTTTTTTCATATAAATTCCTTGCCCAAATTGACTTAAAGTAACGTTTTTTCAAATTCTGCTTCAAAATCTGGTCCAAAACTCCCTCTACTGCCCAAATTTTTTGCATAGCATAGCACCCACTTCTTTTCAATGAAGAGGTATATCTATGTTGAACATTTTTGAATGACTTTATTCGTTAATGTCATAAATAAGCATTGATCTTGGCAAAGTCTAATACATGGTAAAAGAAATTAACTGATCCACTTTACTATCTTTATCCTTATTTGGTAACAACCCAAAAGACTATCTATCACGTCGCACCACCCATGTGTGCATTATATTCATGGATTATAGTTGGACACTCAATTTTAATCCAATTTTTTTTGTCTACCATCGAAACATGATCGGTGTGACATGTTCCACATTCTAGACTGGCAGTGTTCTTATGTATGTTGAAATTAGGTGAATACATTTATTATCCTTTCACAGCTAGGTCGACAATTCTACATCATAAGATGAACCCACATATTCTGTCAAATATTCATGTGATTCTTTTGTAACCTCTTTGTCCTTAGGAAGCTTACAGTTTGCAATGTGATTTGAACATATCTTTCCCAAGGAATATATTCCTATGCTGTATAGATAAACATCAATGACAATGTTGTATAAAAATTGTCAAAATAAACAATATGGTTAATTTGCTGCTGCACCTGTATTTGGTGCTTCATTAGATGTTACATTATCACTTGCACCAGAATACAACTCAAAACCATAGGAATAACCTATAATAAGAATCACATAACGCAAATAGCTTCATACCCACTTATGTGGTTCTGCATGCATATTTTTTTTCGAAGATGTGAAACTATTTTAGTAGAACACTTTTTTCATCTACACAAAGGCATTAACACATTGGTACTGATTGAAAACTTTTGTTGAAATAATTTACAATTGGTCGAACCTTGAATATTAGATTAAATTGTAGATCATCTGTTGCTAATACTTTTGAATTATCATCGAAGTGTAAGTTGAAACATATTTTCTCAAATCGATTACTTGTCATAGCCTCCTGTATAGAACCAAGAACCCGGAAAGGTGAGGTATCAGGTTCAACTCATTTTCAATTGGAGCATCAAGAGTTGCATTAGTATCAATCACTTTTTCTATCGTTAATTCGTTTATCCTGAGACGGCATTCCATAGCTTGAATGAGCCTAGTATTCAAGTTTTCCTGAGCAATTATTTATAAACATGTATTATTTCAAGTGAAATAAACTTTACATTTTTTCCAGTAATTTTTTATTCAATACTGAGCTCAGCAAATATTTTTTCTAAATTTTTGTGTAACATAAGGTGATCGGTTGTATTCTTTCAACTCTTGTACTCAACTAATTGTTTTAAAAAATACACCGGTTATGAAAATTATTGGGAATCTTTATGAGAATACTGCATGCAGTTATTTTCTATGCTACCCTGTGTCACCTGTTTTGCCCTGATTAGTGAGTTAAATTGTTGAAAGTTGTTAGTGCTTTCCAGAACCTCAACACAACTACCAGCTTGAAATATCATTTGAATATGAACATAAATTTATGACAGTTATATGCATATCTAATAACCTCTTTCTGGAGTTTTAGTGATCATCACTATCTACTATCTACAAACTTTTGCTTCTGGAAAAATTCTTTTCTTCATGGAAGTCCAAACGTTTTACTTTGATTTTCTTGCATGCTCTCTGGACTATATCTATCAAATATTTTGATACAAAAAGGGTTTTGTTATCCTAGATGTGATTGAATTTTACAGAAAATAAGATTGTAAAGAAACTTGACTTGCCAAAAGGAATTTTTAGGAGTAAAAGTTTTTTAAATATTAAGATGCAATTGATCTCAATCAACAACAATATATGGAACCGAAGATTTACGCCCCTCCCAGAAGGAAGCCCTAAATCTAAAGCTCAATATTGTGATCTGCTGCTCTTCCACTTAATCCTAAGAAACCTAATCACAGCTTTATTTTTGAGTTTCCTTTTTCTAATTGCTCCTTATTAAAAATCAAACTATACCCTAGCTACCTAGACAATTAACAAGACATTGACAATATACATTTTTGTCATATGATTGATACTGCTTTACGATAAGAGCACCCAATTCAATAAAAAGTCTATCATTACAGAAGATTTACCAATATATGAGATTCTTAAAAAAACTATTATAAGCCTGAGAGTACAAACACAAGTAGAAATCATGTGTGCAATAATTGGCAGGATGCCCTTGAACTTTTGAGATTATTTTACATATGTATGTACACATTGGGAACCAAGTAGAGTATTTGTATGTAGTTTAAAGTCTTTCTTCCATCATATCAATTTAAGCAATATCTGTTGTGTTGAAAACACAAAACAAATAAGATCTTTAAATGTACTTATTTTAATCGAAGTTATTCCGTTTTGGTTCAAGGAAAAGTGAATGTTAATACATTTGCACCAGAAGGTAAATATTAAAAAGATTACAGCAAAACAGTTCAAATACCAAATACTTCTTATAATGTAGTCACATAATGTGACTACCCGTTAGCAAAATATCATTTACAAATATAAAAGTTTAACGGCTGGCAGGCACACATTGGCTTATTAATTAAATATTCAAATTTTAAGTAGAACTTTGCAAACACATCATAATTTATTAATTTAATTTAAAGAGTATTATAAATCTATAATTAAAATTGTTATGGCCTTTTAGCTTACACAATTGGCAGAATTTAGTTAACTGAGTTAAACTGTTTAAATAGGATGAAGAAAATAAGCTGCATAATTCCATTTTGTTATTTTTTATGTCTTGTCATGTGTAAACAGGTGTTCCAGTTAATGTGCTCACCTAAGGTCAAGGCATACATTTCCAAGAAAATATAATTATCAAAACTTCAACTGTTTAGACGCTATAGATGAAGAACAAAAATTTTGCATTTTATACTTTTCCTTCTAACTCGTTTCATTGAAAAAATATCGAAATAATATTTCCACGTTTTTAAGATACTTTCTTATGTAGATTTCAAATATGATATTATAATTTTCGCATTTTGTACGTATTTCGAGATTTTCTTATTGTAAATGCAGGTCGCAGAAAGCTTTGGCAGTATTTGAAAGAGAATATTATTTTTTTTTTGTTTCAAATAAATGTTTGATTTATTTACAGAAATAACAAAGTTATTATGTAATTTGTACAATTTTATACATTCGATAAATTAAATCATAGGTAATCGTAATTTAGTAAAATAAAATAATAGTTGTCTAATTTAACCAACTACGTAGTTCTGTCCATTTACGAGATCCCCAAGGCGAGCACGTTAACTCGGACATCTGCATATTAGCAAAATAAAATAATATATTGGTTTATAATGTGGATCACTGCAGTTTTGTACGGGTACTTTTAATTAAATAATTAAAAAAATGCCAAGCAGGTACAGCTTTTTATGCATCCATAAAGTGTTTAAGACATAATATATACCATAGAAGCACCCACGTTATTTGAAGTACGGACCTGTGTCAAGGTAAATAGTATTAATTTATTTGACTCGGAACAGATGGCGTAAGGAAATGACCGCTTGTTACTCATGTTACTAACCATTGTTTCAATCGCTTCCGGTAATTTAACTAAAATAAAATGGCAAAAACGTAACGCAGGTAGGGAGGTTGGCAATTAGTCCATTCATGATGCAATAACAACACATAGAACATTTGCCTCTCTCGGTAAACCAGACGTTTCATTAACTTTGTAGTTAGTAAGTTACACACAGCAGTGGGTGCATATTGGATCATGTACGTTGTAAGGCTTGTTACACACATTTATGTATAGCATGGGTGGGGGATGGTCTATACGCCCTCACTAGTAATCATTTTAACCGCATGTGTTCAGGGTACCTATGTACATTGTAATGCATTTGTGCGGGCATACAAAAATGTAACACGGAGGTGTCCGTACAAGATCTGGCCTTTCGCATATAACCATATCCATCGCCCATGCTCCTTCGCCAAGAGTAAGCAGTGGGCGAACGAAAAGGTGGAGGGCGTTATGTTAGTTTAGTTGTGATCTGACTGTGTTTATATGAACCAGGCTGGAGAAGGGGTACCGACTGTGATCTCTTGGATGTTCTACTCCCAGAAGGCGACGATTACAAACTAGTGTTTCTCAGTTCGGATAGCTCCTCGAAGGAAGAAGATCCTGACGACAATGACAGTTCTTCAACCGCATCTAGTTTTCCTGTCGACGACTGTGATTGGGACTATTTTGAGCCAGGAACAACTACCAGACCCATGTTGAATTGGAACTCTCCATTCGGCTCTCCACGCGTCTACAGAAGAGATACGATAGAATCCCCACTAGGATCACCGCTGGTATTTAGAAGGACACGCGAGTCAGATACTGGAACAGACGATGATTTAACACGACTCGACAGTGGTTCTCCAGCATCATCAGATAGTTTAAGTTTTCATGTGCGGGGTAGAGATAGCTCTGAAGATCAACTTGACGGACGTAATGATCGAAACATGGACGATATTACGTCGTTTAAGTGCGCACATAAAATTGCCGATTCGGAAACTATGCCAGCGCAAAAACCAATTTGTCAAAGTTGCGGATCATCTTCAACTCAGTATGTGCCAATTCCCGTACCTGTGCCAATACCTGTACCGGTACAAGCCCTGTGGAATCCACAAGATTCTTTTAAATTGTATAATCCCGAAATACTTGAACAGACAATGCGGTCCCGATTACGTGCATTGCCTCGATCCATGTGGCCTTACATAAACCAGGCAGCCCTTATCTGGCCTTTGATAAACGTGCCTGGTGATACAACGAATCCATTACTATCTACTACACTTCAAACAAACAATGAGGTTGCCGAACGCGACTCCGAAGCTACTTCCAGTGTGCCCGTACCGGCGGAGCGTAGCGATGCACCTAGTGCACCCGACTTCACAGACGGTGAAATTAAAAACAAAACAACCAACAATAAAGCGACTTCAACACACGAAGACTCTTTTCTTTTAAGTAAAACCAAGTTCGATAAAAGTGTAACAATGAAAATCAAGCCACCATTACAAATAAACACTGAAGTAGATACAGTGGGACATTTAAATTCGGAAAACAGATATATGTCCTCGTCGTCGGATGATAGTGATGACGATGAAAATGTTGATGATGCGGAAACGAGAAAACCAGCAGTGAAAAGAATTTATAACGTAAATGGAAGTGGTTTGCGGGAAAGTGACGATGCTTTGCCTAGCAGTGATGTTACAGATTGTGACGATGAAGACAGAAAATCGCAAAGTTCAGTACGCGAAGACGATATGACATCTTCAGGCTCAGCCGATACAGATAGTGATGACACTGGCACAGTAGCCGATCAAAAAACCAAACGATTTTCTCGAGTTTTTGTTGTTAACAATAAAACAACATCTTCGTCATCTTCAAGTGATAAAAGTACATCTAATTCCGAAACAGAAACATCAGATAATGATACAGACGTAGAGCTCGATAGTGGAGTAGTTTTGAAAAATATGAAATTACTATCAGAAGAAAGTAAAAATTTGGAAACATGTGATGAACCTGTGATATTATTAAAACATACCGTTTGTGATAATACGACTGATGAACCCAAAGTGCACTCTGCTGGAAACAGCAATCAAGAATGTGATTTAATTAAAAGTGTAGGAGAATGTAACAAAGTTTTGTTTTATGATGTATATGGAAAAGAAAAAATATTTTTTAGTGAAGATGTAAATGAAATGGAGGAAAAATTGCAAGAATTTATAAAAAACAAAGCAACGTCTCGCAGTAACGAAAATAAAAATTATAATTTAGTAAATCCACCAGAAATAAACAATGATATAAAACCGAGGAATATAGCTTGTACAAGTCCATGCTCAAAATATCAAAGCAATATGAAACTAAGCAATGAAAATAATAAAATTATTGAAGGTATCGATAATATTTGTGTCGACGGTGTGGATATAAACTTTCCAATAAGTCCGCCTACAAACAATTTTATACAAACTACTGACTCGATAGTATTAAACGAAACAAAGTCGCCCAGAGCAAGTTCAAAAGTAATTGATGACAGCGATCGTACATTAAACCAGCTCGTGATAGAAGAAAGTTCGCAAGAGCCAACCGATTTAGAAATTTTGAGGCAGGAATCTGAGTTAAAAATTTACAAAGACAAGGAGTACATGTCTTTAAGTCCCGAACTATCGGACGTCAGCGCTGAATCCCTAAATTCTAGTGATGTAGAACAAAATAAGGCAATAAGTAGCACGGAGGAGAATTTAGGGGACAACGATTTGATATATGATGAATGTTACGACTCCGTTACAAGTAATTGTGCGAAATTTCAAGATTCGGAAATTAAAAGCGGCACTCTTCGCAACGAAAGTCCCGATATCAGTGGTGAATGCTATGCGAGTACCGAGATCCGGTCGAGTGAGGACTCCGTTAACGTAGTGGGGGCCGAGAAGGTAGACAGGCGTGGTAACAACGCAGGTGAAACACTAACCAACGAGTCGGATTGTAGTGTATCGCGCCATGCGGCCGCGAAATATACTAGTCTAGTCATGATAACGCAAGAAACAGCCGCCTCCACAAATGCGTATCCACAAGTGAGTGTAGTGACGTCAGATACAACTACCCTAGTTCCTGACAGTGACGTGGTTGTGCGACATACCAACTGGCAGGAATGTGACGGTAACGATGTAAACGAAAACAAACCATCAGGTGAGAAAGGACTGTCAAAGTATTTTACCCTTACATTAGAAAACGGCGCGCGGCCGTCCCCCACTCCAAGGCGCCCGAAAATCACAAAGACTACCTACCGAAAAGAAGATATCGAAGATTGTGGCGATGTCACGGTAGTTGCCAGTTCCGACACGCTATTGCACACGGATACTCGTAGTGAGGTAAAAGAGAGCGTAACTGTAATAACCGGAGCAAATACTTTATCTGCTGTTGTATGTCTCGAAGAAGGCTTAGCTGACGACGACTCATGGGTTGAAAATTTAAGTCACGATGATGAAGATTTCGACCCTACGAGTCCTGAAGATTCTTCATCTGGAGAAGAAATAACATTGACTTGCTCTTCAGCAATTGATAACGAGGATGAACTTAGAGGATATCACAGAGCTGCAATTGACTTCACACTGCATACCATAATTGAAGAAAGTTGTGAGGAAAGCGAAGTAGAACAATCGCAGACTACCAAAAAACCTAGACCAACTTCAGCAACAGATTTAGAAAAATATTTTTATTTTGGCTTAGGAGATGGAAATATACTGTCCTTTAATTCTAATCGAGATGACGCTTTTTCTGAAACCAGCAGTATTTATAGTGAGGGAATGGACTCTCTCGGAGGAGTTGAGGAAACGCCACAAATTGAAATTTCAGATCCTGCCGAGCTTGCATCATCTCGATTAGAGAAATATTTTTTGAGTGGCTTTATGGGATTTTCCGCAGAGAGACGAGATTCCGATGGTAGTGTTGGTAGCGATAGTGAGGGCCGCCCAAGTCCTGAGCAACGTAGGAAACGTTTAGTGAGAGCGAGAGGTACTGGTAGATCTCATACTTCTTCTTTGGACAACCTTTTAGCAAGTGATTTATCTGGTACAGAACAAACTGCTGATGCACAAGGAAGCTCCCCGGATTCATCAAGCTCTGATTCGGATACTTACGAAGAAACAAATTTTGAAAAGTCAGATGGCCAATTTGATACTGTTAAAAGGAAAAAATGTAAAAAACAAAAGAATCAACAAAATGGCTCAAATTCTCCAGCAGAAAAGGAAGAAAAAGTTCTGGAAACTACACAAGAGGTAAACGAAGAGCCTAGCGAATCTGATGAAGATGGTCATAAAACACCACAACCTGAATTTTTGCAACCTCTAAATTTTGATTTCGCCAATAGCAAGAAACAGCAAAGTCGTGATAGCGGATTTGTAGGCAGCTCAGATGATTTAATAAAAGATCAAAAGGAAAGTAGTAATGATGGAAAAGCTGATATAAAAGTTGATTTGGCACAAATATTAGAAGAAAAAAGATATGATGAAAGACTAACAAATCTAACTACGCCACCTGCTACATCTTTAACGAGAAAGGACAGCTTTAACAATTGGAGCAGCGATGAGGAAACTAATCTAATGATGTGCAAAATGAGACAGTTTTTTAAGACCATGGTTGCTAATAGTAATCATACGAATCCAACATCAAAACCAACAACACCAATTTTAGGCATCAAAAGTTCGCCAAAACTACTCTCAAGCCCACGATTGAAAAATCGATGTAAACCACCACAATTGGTGTATTTTGAAAACGAATTAACTAGGTTGATGAAGACAGTGCCGGGGATACGAGATGACCAAGTACGAGAAATTGTTGAATATCTCAGCAGCGAAGACACATGGAGCGACTCATATGACTCGTCTGATTATACTAGCTCAGACTTGGAAGGTGCAGCTGTCAACAAATCAGTTTTGCAACAACAAATATCTGCCAGCTGTCAACAAATAATTAGCAAGTTTGACAAAAAAACCGACGAAGATGACATAATTAATGATGAAGCAAAAATAATTGATGAATCACATGGTTTAAATCGCGAAACTGCATTTGTGTACCAGAAATTGGTAGCATCATTTGAAAAAATGGCTGCTGGGGATAATTCAATACATAGCAATAATTCTCATACACCTCATAGCTCACCGCCATTAATAGCAAAAGTTATGCACCATATTGGCAGTAGGTTAGTGGCTTTAATGCACGAGGTGTCTAGTGGTGAAAGTCATACAAGTAACAGTCCTAAAGTGAGGCATTACCATAGAAGATTGCAGCAGAAATTGTCATCAGCATCAACAACGACAACAGAGGATGACGATTCTACATCAGACAGTAATTTACAAGATAAATTAAGTGCCCTGGACGATGTAACACCTTATAATTTGTTGCCAAGAAGTAGATCTCATGATTTGTTGCTAGGTGAATCTAGGACTCATCATCAGTCTAGTGGAGGTGTATCTGATGTGACTGAAGAACGGGAAACTAGTGACTGTGAACGGTTTAGTTGGCGTGGTAGTTTTGAATCGGCTCTCTTGGCAACGGATTCGCGCACTAAGTTATCTCTGTTAAGTGGTGAAAATTCAGGATCGTCTTCAGCTCTTGCCATTGCAGCTAAAAGACGTTCTGCTGGTGATCTTTTGTTCGTACACAAAAGCTTGAGTAGAGAACAGTTAGACAGAGTGCGAAGTTGTGGTAGTATTGGTGGTGCGAGTAGTGAGGATAAATTATGGGTGACGTCTACGTCTAGGCCTTCTAGACGAAGATCAAGTGTCCCTGATGCGTCCTGTGGATCTGGTGGTTCTGCAGATGGTGAAGATGACGATGACGAAGAGTTGGAAAGTCGATCTACCTTACCTAGAAGCCTTCAAAGCAGCACTGCCACTACAAATTCTCTTCCTCGTCTTCCAACAAATACTCCAACGAACAATATTCAAAAGGCTCATAGCATGTACCACTTTTTGCAGCAAAACGTGAAAAGTGCTAGATATCGACCACCTGGCTTTAACAGATTGGTCACAACTGTTCCTAAACGCGCTGTCTCCGCTCCTGGACTACAGCCATCTCACCAAAGGCGGGGACGAAGATCTCAGCAACAGATTGTTCCTAATGGTGAGTTTCTAGGGTTTTGGTGATGGTAATAATATTTTCTAGTTTTTGTTATATTTTAAGACCAAACTTTTATTTAGATGGTAGTGCATATCGAATATTTCTTGAACTAAAATAAGCAAATAACCACAGAAACATTTATAGGAAAATAAAAGTAGGATAACATAATGTAATTGAAATTTGAGATGGCCTTTTTAACAGGTCATTAAATATTCATTGTATTTTTTATATTTATATACTTTTATTTATCGAAAAATCCAAAATCCTTAGGCTTCGGATTTTTATATGAAACATTGAAACTTTTTGCCCCTATTCCCCAAAATTGGAGGAAATATACTAAATACCAAGTATGTCATGGCAATCAGATATCCATTATGTATGGCATCAGATAATTTGAAGTATTATTGTCATTTCTTGAGCTCACAAATCATGATACACTCGAAACCGCAACTTTAATCTCATAAAATTGTCCGTAATTTTATTTTTACAAATTGAGTACAATTATTATTTAGTGTTAAATAAAACCTCTATATCAGTTTAGGTTAGCAAGTGATTCATTAAAGTTTGCTATCTATAAATCGAAACAGAAATTGGTTGAAATAACTTTTGACATTTTATATTCTGTACTCTTTATTTAGTGTCTACAATTTAATCAAAACTAAAATACTAAGAAGACATGTATGTAAGTCAAAAATTTAATAACGAAACAACTAAAACAGTAAATATGGATAAAGGATGTTGCACAGCGATCGTACTGGTATATTCTAACGACTATCTTATAAAAGCTAATTATTACTTCTTTTTAATATTTGAAGACAATGAAAAATAAATACATTAAACAATATAAACTGTGTCGGTAACAAACTAAAAACTAAAATAAATATCAAACTAAAATATTGTCTAAAAGGGTACATTCCGTCAATTATTTGGCTAGCTGATTGTAGTTGCTGATCGGTCAGTAATTGTTTTATAAGTTACCGATCCCGACTGTAAGTTCATATTTACTCAATAATTAATATTCACAGTGCAGGATGCATTTTTTCGCTGAATAATTCTGACAACAATTGATGCATCTCACCTCCTACGCTATGTTGACAAAGCATTATCTTTATTTTCGGCTACGAGCAAAGCTTTTGTGTGGTCAATTTGGATATTTCTAAGGTGATTAACCACGTTCCTTTATCGTGCTCGTATTTAACGGTGAGTGAATTAAGGCACTCTCTTTACTGACCTGTCACTACCGTTCACAAGTATGAAATTTACACATTAATTTGTAGGATACGAAAACATTTTTACTAACTACCAACTGCATCATTTTGCTTCAAATTACAAACTACCATAATTGGCATTATATAGATACATATTAATTCGATATTATACAACTTATTATAATTTTAAAATAAACATCCTGAATATATAAATTCTTACGAAAAGTAGGTTATACACTAGAGTAGGAGCGCACAAAATTAAATATGCATTGAAATACAGTATGTATAATTATTGTTAGTTTAAAATTGCTTTGTTTATTAATTAACTATGATTGAAAATATGTTTACAAAATTTGATGAATTACTCGGCACTTGGACTCAACAAAAAAGTGCTACTCGGTTCAACCTACTTGCCAGCTTCAATCCAGGGCGAGTGAGAGTTTATCTCAATATAAAGGCGTAGAAAAATTATAGAGCTACTATTATTTTTAATTTATATATGCTGTACCTATGCCCCTAATATGTTCATATAATAATTTATATAACTCGCTTAATATTTAAGAGTTGGTTGGTAAATTATTATTGAAATTTATGTATATCAAGTTTCATTAGTTGTCCCGTTCTTATAATGTTTCATACTTACTGACAAATTGAACTTAATAAGCGCATTTTTCAAACACAACCAACACAGCTAATAGTTTTTAAAACGTAATAAATTAGAACATATTTAACAGAAAGAAATAACTGAAAGTGCGCCCAATCAGTTTCTGGAGTTTATTTATTTTATAACAGCTGTTCAAAACTAAAACACGCGAACAATATTAGAAGAGTTTTCTGATTCTCCCCTATCAAATCCGAAACTGGACACTTAATTTGATTAAAAACATTCTCGTAAACCAACTGTAAGGTATTGTATTAAGCAAGGATCGTTTGTGTGTAAAATGATATTTTCGGGACAGAGGCTTCAAAACAACGTAATTAGCGAAGCCCTATTCAAGTTTTTAAGAATTTCAACTTAGATTTCTATTACAAATACTTAATGCGTTCCCAAACTGCTATATATTTTTAACAAATGTTTCTCGTTTTCAAAACTAACACTAACAATATAATCTATTGAATTTCAAACTTGTTCAAACTAAATTGTAATCAATATAATTTCTAGAATGAAAATCTTTAAATTATATATTGTATGTTTTTCTCTTTATTTATGTTTTCTTATTTTTTAAATTAACATCGCGCTATTTCCCTACTATGTCCAATCACTGACACCTGAGATTAGGGCAACTTATCTGGGAATTTACACGCATCCAATTTTCCAATTGAAATGAGATTCTTTTATTTGCACATGGTCTACACTTTCCTACAATTGAAGGGACTTGTGGTAATTTTTTCGAAGTACGGTTTCGGGAGAAAAAGTGATAGAAAAGCACAGTTTATAAAACGGATGCAAAATAGTGTAGTTCGTCGAAAACTGAACCGCTAGCTAATTGTTTCAAACAACAAGAACTGAATGAAAACAACTGTTTTATATTTTAGTATCCATGTTACCTGCAGCTGATTCACTTAAAGAAATAAATCATCAATTACAATTAGTTCGGCTAAGCCTAACAAAGGGGTGTTGAATTTTGTGTACCATCCACCGAGGGATGATTGCATCTCATGTAATCTAAATCGTTAGGCTTTGATTGAACTTTGGTAAAACTATAGGGAGCTTCTTATGAACAACAGCGTTAAAGAAATTTTATTTTTACCCTATCATTAAAATTACAGCAGTAATATTCATTTCCTTTTAGTATTGGACATCCATCAAATAGAATATGGTATTGGAAAAATGAAGTGGGGGGGTAACATTTTTACGGAACCAGTTCTTAATTCATTGCCATTTTGAAATACACATCATTTTTATTTTATCTACATGCCCATATCACTTGGTAGTTTTAAATATTTAAATCTATCTCGCATCTGAAGTACTCCAAGCTTGTAGCAACTACGAAGCAAAATTCATAATTTCGTTGTGTTTTCATTGCAAGTGGACTTTATCACCTCAAACGTGAATTTTAAAGAGGTTGGTTTTTTTAAGTTAGAGGAACTGTTACAAATATGGAATACCATTTTGTTTTCTTGATAATTGTATAAAATAATATGCAATACTTACTTTGATAAGTCTTTAACAAAAATTCTATAGTTCATTCGTGTTATAATATGTTGATTAGTAAAGTTTAAATGTTTAACAGAATATTCAGTCATCTTCAGACAAAATAAAAAAAGGGGTACAAATATGGAATACCTGTAAAATTTAGAAATATAAGAATCTAATTTAGAAAATAAAGATATATTATAGTTAAATACATATATCTATCTATACTTGCAGAAATCATAAATAGTGACCGTTTTCATAGTCACACATTCAATACGTACCCAAAGATTACACATCGCATACACTGTTCTCCACTTGTATGAACTGAAAATTTGCCAAAGCCAAAAAGACGCGAATACTGAGATCCGAACATATCACCACCTCTAAGGTACTGGGGTAAATAAATAGTTTTGAGGAAGTGGCACTATAAACCAAGGTCATGCCTAAGTGATGGGTGTCACCGCATGTCCAAGTTAAATAATAACTGCAGGTAGCCGCAAAGTACAGTTTCAACCTATGTAAATTTACCCTGCAAATGCATGAGTTGGACAACGGCCCAAAATAACACATTTAATTATCAATGGTTTTATCGTTAAAATAACAAATAATTAACTACTACTGCAACGGTATTATCAAGTCAGTGATTCAAATCATAAATAGGTACGTAGAACGTCAAGGTGTAATTTGAGATCGAAATTAATGACCAATAGTGTAAATAATGCTTACTATTTTAAGTAGCATTACATGTTTGCATTTACTTTGTGTAGTATTAATTCAATAACTATAGCTGGAAATACCTAAATATTTACTTATATCAATTGTTGCAAAGTGAGCACATTTTTTTTCTTAATTCTTAAGTAAAATCTATACAAGGTATTAAATAAATATATATTAAAAATATATATTTTTTTAAAACGTATACGAACACTTAACTTTTGGTGAAATATTACACGTATTATACCATTTCTAGTTTAAGAGCATTGCTAAAGCCTATGCTTGCCTCAATAGAAAACTATATATGTATTTGTGTATGAAAAAATAATAGTAATAATTTCTATTCATAATATATCTACAGTGTTAGGTCCCTTATAAGTACATTTTTATTCAAGGTTAATATTGACAACTTATTATGATTAATATAGAAAAATAATTTCAACTCTTTTTACACCTGAATGTGAATAGACTTTAACAATGTCACCCTGTATTTAAAAAAAAATGTTGGTAGATTTATCGGTCTGTATTTGAAATTATGGTACTGGTAAAAATAAATATATTTTGATTTGCAAATTAACTATTAAATTGATTAGAAGTAATGTTATATCAAAATTATTTAGTGACTTAATTAATGTATGCAGATTATAAACCATGTTTATGAAATAATATTGAAATGCCATATGCCGAAACTGTTTAAAATCAGGCTATACAATCCCCGGAGACTAGTTTATATTATCGAATGACTGCAGATGCTTAATTTATATTAGCCGGTATACAGAAGACATGAAAGTGCATGCATAATTTCACTTTAACGTAAATATGTCTTGAACTAGAATTAAATTTCTCAGTAATAAGTTCAGCAATGAAATGAACGAAATTATAAATTGTAGATTAAATAGTTGCCTCTACTTGGTGACAATGAGGGAATGCACGTCACTTTTTATGTAATTTTGAAGATAATCATGTTGAATTTTAAGAATTTAACCTGAATTGACATACAATCGGCAAATAAATATATTATTTGTAGCCAATTTTCACTATAAAAAGTTGGCCCTTGAATTAAATGTCTCAAATAATACATGTTTTGAACAATTAATAGCCAATTTTGCAATTAATTTAAGCAATTTTTATAGTCAAATTTTAAATGGAATAATACCATTCTTCTATTTATATCAAATTAGTTTTTGAGATGTTCAGTTTATTCTCAATCTGGCACTTACAAAACTAAGATGCAGAACAACATGAAATATCTATACGGGATTGTGAAAATAATATCTAAAATATATGCAACATCTCTAATCTATAAAATAAAGGATACAATTGTATTACAATTAAACTAGTTACGTTCACGTATAACAACTAATTAAAATTAATTAAATAAACATGAATCAACAACGGCTCAAAATGAAATTATTGATTTGTAAAGAAATTGTCTTTTGATTTCGCCGCTTGTCGTCAAGTCTATAAATTATTCCTCTTTTTCAATTGAGGGGCCTTCAGGAATTATTGAAATGTGTTTCTAATCCACTCGTGTGTGCTACTGCTTTGTCGTAGGTGATAAAATATCTAAAATTCTTCATCAACATTGTTAAATAATAGTTGCAAATAAACCGTTGATGTGCAACTCTTCTGCCTTTAAAGTTTTGACAAATTCATCTACATTTGTAAACATTTCTAATTTATTTTAATTTACGTTTATGTTCCATAACTCTCCTTTTCTACAAAAAGTATTTACTTTGTAATTCATCACTAAAATATGTGTATTTGTTCCTTGGAGTTGAAAGTCTAATATATTTAGTTTATCGAATATGTCTACCAAGTAGCTTAATTTGATCACAAATAAATGGTCTCGAAACGATTTCCTCGCAATTTTCCTCTTCCAAGAAGATTGCTGTTTTGTCTCTTATTTCCTAAACAAGCTGTAAATATTTACCCCGTGATAACAATCTTTTGTCACAGTAAAGTAATAACGTTGAATGTTTCACTTCTATATTTTTGCAAAGTCCAGAAAACTGTCTAGATTGTAGGTGTCTCATTTTTATATAATTCACCACGGTTACAACTGTTGTTAGTACAATATTTAGACCAGGTCTCATTTTCTTCTTAGCAAGAAATTCGCTTGTAAACTTTTGAATCTTCCAGACATTACTCAAGCACCTTCTGCGCAAATTTCGACAAAATGTTTCCACTGGAAGTGTGCCTTGAATATAACGTCATCCAATATTCTTATTTATATTGTTTTAGAAAATAATAACACTGCTGATAATCCATCGCAAAATCGAACAAAAGCAACTCAATGCCCGTTCTTGTTACTATATGCCTGGTCAAGCAAAATCGAGAAAAATTTTGTTATAAAGCTTCGACAAAAGTTATTACTGTATATATTCAGACATATCACTAATGCAACGAGCAACAGTAATATTTAATAGAGGTATGCACTGCAGTTGCTTGGCAAAATTGTCTTCAAGCATAGTTTCTACAATTTCAATCGCATCTGACAGAATAAGTTCATCCCAAATGGTGTCTACACTCGAAAATAGTAGTTTTACAGTATTTACCAGAGTTGTTGTGAATATTATAACATTCAATTTCGACACTTGTGAGTATTACGGTATTACTGTAAACGCGTCATCATTTCTAGCCTTATTAGTACTCGCAGAAACATTTCCAAAACAGTTGGGAATTCTCGATACGGTAACCCCCCGGGTAGGCGATTGACGATGATCAGAAATTTGCACTGTTGCATATTTTACTACACGGAGGACGATATATGCATACGATAGATTTGAATATATATTTTCAATACAACAAACGAAATAAGGTGTGTAATGTAAAACTTATACTGCTAATTACTCAATTACAGTGTTCAGATAGGAATAGCTAACTCAATAACAAGTAGGGTGTTTTGGCAAGATCTCGAAAAATGCATATGAAGGGGGGTTCAATAGAAATTTATATGTAAATGGGGAGCACAAACACAAAAAGTTTGAGAAGCACTGCTCTACACAACATAATATAGAAACACATATGGTTCTTATCCAATCCCTTTAATCGTAAATATTACCGAGGATTTAAAATGTATCGGAAATCATATACTGAAAACCTTCATCATTTAGATAAACAAAAAAAAATGGAAACTAGTTAATTATAACATCGGGGTTACAGCGTGTTGAAATGTTATGTTTCAGTTTCGATCAGAGTTGAAAAATCGTTACTATTGTCTCTGGTTTAGTAATCAAAAAAAATCACAAAAACTTAGCAACTGATAGTGTTTGAAACATGATTGCCTAATTTTTCATTAGCAATGCTGATGGAAACTAGTTGTTTTATTATTTAGTATATTTTCTTTATATTTGATATACACACTATTAAATGCTATTAATAATCATTAAAATGTAACATTTTTCAATTGTAACTTCTGCTACAAAGTGTCTTTCAAAAGTTTTTATTTCACTGTTACGTATAATATGTAGGACAATGCATAGAATAACGTTAGTCTAGTTAGCGTGAGATACCGCTTTAAAATACTTACCGTACCTTGTTTTGTAATTATGAACCAGTAAGTAACGCTACCATAACTATATCGTGATTTAACCCTTGTGCTAAATGTTTCCAAAAGGTCACCTAAAAATTAAATTGCGTACGAAACGCAAGCATTACTGGTCGTTCCTTCTGTTGATAATTATGAATGATATATAGTTATTTCTTTATGTTGTACATCGTATATACTGCAACGTTTTTACTGATTCACGAATAATAGCTCAACAAATTTAAAGTGTATTTATTTTTTAAAGTGCGTAGTTTATAATAATAAATGACAGAATTTATAACGGTTTAAGCTGGCACTGTCCTCATCCGCATACACGCGTCACCCTGTTGTACAGTTCGAAATCAGTCCATATCGAACCCGCTATTTATATCTGTCGCGTGCGATACATCAAGAATTGTCCAGAGGATTCTAGAGCGGACTTCGCGACGAGGAGGGTCTCGTCTCATAAGGCCAAATCGAGCGAAGACACTCAGCAGTAGTTTCGTAAGAATAATTTACTAGAAACAATAAACAGTGTGATTCATTGATTCAGTACGTTGACTTCCACGGCCACAGTAAATATATTCAGATTTTACGGGAGATAACCGTGTGTTGGCTTTTCTTTTTGCCGACGTTTTGTCCACCGTTGCAGGGGACATTATCAAGACATGTAGCTCTTAAAAGTGCTAATTGTAGACTGTCATGTAGTTCTGAAAAGTTCTAGGTGTAGGTGCCGACCAGTTTTAAAAAAGTGCTAAGTATATACTCACATGTAGCTCTCAGAGGTGCTAGTCGTTATAATTGAATTTTTGGGTTATTTCGGTCAATGGAATCTAAAATAACAAAAACTAGAAAGACTGACCTATGGAGGTTTTAATTAGATGTCGATATTTGTTTTGTTTTTGCATTAAAATAATATCTTAATAGTACACTGATTTGCGGTTTAATTTTAACGGTTAAGCTAGTTTTGTAGGATAAGTCTTAACTATAATACCAATCAAGTAAAATTTATGTATCATATATCTTGTTTGAGTAACTCGAAATTGTTAGCTATTATGAGATCGTTTATTTAGTTCATCAGAGATATCCGGTAAAAACGACTGTTTAAGCTACTTCTACCACTGTAGGTTCAAATTTCATATACGTATCACGAATTTTATAACTTTCGTTACTTTACTTTACTTTCTTTACTTTAGTAAACACCAAAGAACACTATCTATTGTTCAAAAAGTAGATACTCATTTATTATTATTTAAAAATGAGTATCGAAAACTTTGGGAGTGCCTTCTTATTAGTCTAATTTTGTAGACCTACTCCTTATAATGAAAAATAATTTTAAATATAATATAAAAGATAACGTATTTAAGCTAGGTCGATTTGTACTTTTATGGGCCTTACCATCCTCACATATCGGTGATATGCGCTTTGATGTTGTTTTTAATTTCGCTACTATCACAATCAGTCCACGTTTCTAAGTTTTGCACTTACTGTAAAGTTGTTTACATGCAAGATGGCATAAATGTATTTATGTTTTTAACAAATATAGCATAATTTTTTAATAAAAAAAGATTTGACTGAGCAATTATAATATTACATGATAATCGACATGCATTTCTATTAATATCTTTAAAATTAGTAATTTGCCATGAACGTTTTCTAAATATAATTAATATTGTAACATAAACATTGGCGTGAATAATATGTCGAATCTATGAATATATTTATTGTTGTCCATTTAAAATATGTAATGCCAATTTTAATGTTACAATATTCTAGCACTTTTAAGATTTACATGGAAGTCTAAAATTTGCATCTTTAAGAACTACATGTCTTGATAATGTCTCATGTAACGGTGAACGAACTGTTAGTGAAAAGAAAAACTAACACATGATTAAATGTATCATCTATTAATATATTACATATATTATATGGACAACAATAAATATATACATTGATTCGAAATATTATTCACGCCAATGTTTATGTTACAATATTAATTACATTTAAAAAACATTATTGGCTAATTACTAATTTTAAAGATATTAATAGAAATTTTTGTCGATTATCATTTTTTTTAATTATGTTGTATTTGTTAAATACACATTTTTTGTACCACTCTGCATTTAAACAAATTTACAGTAAGTGCAAAACTTAGAAACACATGGACTGATTGTAATAATAGCGAAATTGAAGAACACCAGAACACATATCACTGATATGTGAGGATGACAAGAGCCCAAAGAAGTACAAATTGACAGCATAAATATATATATATTATATAATATTTAAAATTATTTTTATTATATGGGATAGGCCCCTAAAAAATTAGAATAATAAAAAGGCACTACCAAAGTTTTCGATGTCTCATTTTTATATAATTTTATAGTAAATGAGTATCTGCCTTTTGAACATTAGATAGGGTTATATATTGAAAAATGAAAGTATTTTATCTCCCTGGCACATATATTGCGGACTACATAATTAACAGAGTTGCATCTGTTATTATATTTATAGCAGAATGCACTGCAAAAGTCATTTCAAACCGCGGTCAATTGATCCATACGTACTTATCGCGGAATACCACCGTTTCATCAGTGAATCTGCAACCCGCATTCTTTGAAACAGTGTACCATGCATTCTACTCCTCCATCTTTTGATCTTAGATTCTGTGGTAGGCAGTTGGCGAGAATTATTAAATATGTGTGTACTAATACCAAAGTTGCAATTGGCAAATTTGTACAACGTCATTATTTTCACGAAGTGCCGTTCGTGTATCTGTAAATGTATTCTGCTATTAATGTAATGACAGATACAACTCGGTTAATTACGTAGTCCGCAATATATGTGCCAGGGAGATAAAATATTTCCAATTTTCAACATTTAATTCAGCCGCTACGGAAGAATTTACATTTACAAATACACGAACAGCACTTCGTGCAAATAATAACGTTGTACTAATTTGCCAATTCCAACTTTGGTATTAGTGCACAAATCTTTAGATCAAACGAGCGAGGAGTAGAATGTACGGTACACCGTTACAAAGAATGCGGGTTGCAGATTCACTGATGAAACAGTGGTAATTCGCGAAACGTTCGTATGGATCAATCGACCGCGGTTTGAAATGACTTTAGCAGTGCATTCTTCTATTAATATAATGACAGATGCAACTCTATTAATTACGTAGTCCGTAATATATGTGTCAGGAAGATAAAATATTTCCAATTTTCAACATTGAATTTAGCGGCTACGGAATAATTTACAATTAGATAGGGATCTTTTGTCATTGCCTTCAGAGTATACTTTATACAAAGTTTCTCCTACTCTCAAATATTTGCTTCAAATCTTAATTTCTTATGAAAATATCAAGTTTTTACAATCTGTAATAGATGAAAAATAAATGGTTAAAGTTGTAAAATTCGTACTACCCATTTGAAATTTGAACCTACAGTGTGGCGTCAGAAGTAGCTAATACCGTCGTTTTTACCGTATATCTCTGGAAAACTAAGTAAACGAACTCATAATAGCTAACAATTTCGAGTTTGTCAAGCAAGATAGGTGATACATAAGTTATATTTTATTGGCTATATCTGAACTATAAAATTGATCTGAAGATAAACCTCAAAAATAGTATACTATGAATCTATTATTTTAATGCAAAAACAAGTCAAATACCGACATCTGATTAAAACCTTCATAGATCAGTCGTTTTACTTTTCATTTTCGGTTTATAGTTAATGCTTTAGTTTGCATTCAGGGGCAGATACACATGTCCTTGAGCATAATCATAGATCACTGGATATATAGATAGGCAAATGTTTGACATTTAACTACTTGTGACATCATCGACAGCGACCATTTTCAAATGCTATTGGTGCCTTTTGTAAATTTATTTCTGTATAATTAATGGTTTTTGGATATCATTGCAAAGCCAGTACTTTTTTTATTTAATTGAAACTTAAGTCGTTGTATGGAATATTCATGATCAAAAACTGTAAAAGAATGAATTAGAACATGGTTCATAAATAGCTGGTTTCTAAGAGTCTGCCCTTTGACGAGGAAAGAGAATCGCGATTTGAGAATATCTAAAATACATTCAGACATAAGCAGATTGCAGTTGGTAAGAATATAAACGATGGAAAAACTAAATTGTCGGCAACTATAACCAGAAACGGAATGTGGAATATACACAATATTACAAAAATTAATAGTAAAAACCATTTTCATTTACATCCAGTACTGAGAATTCATTCATAAAAAGTCGTACATCCTTCAAATATAGTAGCCTCAAACTAATCACATCGGTTTACAAATTGTTTATATTAATTACGCTAATCCACTTTATAATCAAAAAGATGAAATGATATCAATGTTTAGTATTTTAGTTATTAAAATACTTATAATTGATACTTTATAAAAAATTAAACTGTAGGTTATCTTTATAAAATGTAGTCTAGAAAAAAAAACCTAGGAAACTTGCAAATAGGTATCTAATTTAGATTTGTTGGGAGACTAAATATAATTTTTCTACACTATTAAGGTGTATCTAATATTATCGTATCTGGAAGAAGATTTCAGAAACAAAACTTAACTGTTTGAAATTTAATTTATTGTTTCTTATAAATACACACGCATTTACCAATCAACGCATGATTTATGCCTTTTCTATATATTTTCGCCTTTAGATATTTACAATATATTTATTCGCAAACAGCTTTCTTTAGACTGTAACTACAATTCCCAAATTTGAAGCAGTATAAATACTCTCAAGCTATGAATATGTGTTTAGGAACCATGTTCGATTAGGATGACTATGTGGATGACAAAACGGAAAGGATAGTAAAATAATGCAATAAAAGTTGCTCATAAAGTTTTAATGATTTGTAGTTTATATTTCGATAATGAAAAATATATAAATAAATTACGTTCTAATTCACCAGTAGTTTACAATGCCGTTATCACAAAAAATATATAAAAATGTCATATTAACCACATAACAATTATCTGTTTTAAATAAACATTGTTTAAATTACTTTCGTGTTTAAATAGAGATTTATTTTTGATTGGTGGTTAATAGGTAGCTTCGGAGAGCCTAAATCTTTATCCATTTTAAAGAGCAGATGTAGAAGTATTAAAGTTTTTGAATTCCAGTGTTACTACTTTGAAATTCAGGTGTCTTATCGGTTTTCTCCCTTATTACTAGTTTATTTAAAGAAATGTTGAAACAATATTTAAGTAAAAGTTATTCAGTATTATATTATCAAGAATATAGACGTAAGCCCGTTTATACTGTATTGCTATATATTAGTAACAGCAACTAACTTTACTAATTTATTAGGGGGGCCGGAAGGTAAGGTAGTTTCTGCGCATGTCAATATTTTTTTTATCATTTATCAGCGAATTGTGTACTTCAAAGCCGTGCCAAAGACATTTTAAGGTTAAAGTGACTTGTTTACTTGTAAATAATTAAATCTTAAATTTGTTTTTGCAATTTTGGGTGAAATGGCCAGCCAAATACCAGAAGAGGTACATATCCGGCATTGTAAGCTTTTTCAGTTTCACAAGGGTAGTAAAGCAACAGTTGCTACCAAAAACATATGCGATGGTTATCCAAGTGCACTAGACGTTTGTAAATGCCAAAGGTGGTTTTCTAAGTTCAAATCCGGTAATTTTGATCTTTGCGACTCCTATCGATCAACAACTGACGCGTTAGGGTGGATGTGGATACAAATCCGTTTCAGACAATCGAGGAACTGTCAAACACTCTTAACCAACATTGGTCGACCATCCAAGAACATTTGCATCAGATTGGTGAAGTAGGCAGAGCAAGTGTTTGGGTCCCGCATAATCTATCAAAAGAAAACAAAACTAACTGATCCGACCACATGCAACTGATTGCTTCAATGGCACAATACAGAAGCCTTTTTTGATCACTTTATCATTGGAGATGGAAAATTGGTTCTCTATGATAATCCAAAATGCAACAGACAGTGGCTCTCTCCGAACGAATCGCCACAGAGTACTGCTAAGCTAGGTTTACATCCCAAAAAGGCGCTTTTGGGTTTTTGATGAAACCTGTACAAACTGTGAATGCAGACCTTTACTATGAACAAGTGGATCAAGTAAATCAATCTTTAATTAAAAAGTGTCCAGCGATTGTCAACAGAAAAGGCGTTATTCTACAACACGATAATGCAAGACCGCCTGCGCAAGATGAACTGTGAATGCAGACCTTTACTATGAATAATTGGATCAAGTAAATCAATCTATATGTGAAAAGTGTCCAGCTATTGTCAACAGAAAGAATTGGGGTGGGAGGTACTGTCTCACCCACCATACGCGCCCGATATTGCACCATCGGATTTCCATTTATTCCGATCGCTACAACACTTTCTATGTGACGAAAAATTAGAAAATTTGGATGATAACCAAAATGCCATCTCCAGATATTTTGCTCAAAAACCAATTGATTTTTATTGATCCGGCATTGAAAATTTGCACACTAGATTTCCAAAGGTTGTTGATAACGAGGGTGATTACATCATTGACTTAAAATATAAACAAGTTTAAAATTTATTTGTTTGAATTTAATGTAAAAAGACGACATTATTTTGCGGTCCCCCCAATAAATACAAAACCCAGTATATTTTCGTATGTTTGGAGATAACTCTAAATTTTACGTAACATTTACTACGCATATATCTGTTTTAAATAAAGGAGTTGTAGCTAGGATAATTTTGGCATTTTTATTTCCGACCACGTTATTAATAGCATATTTTAAAAGTTGCCATACGCTGGAATGAATGTTGCAGACACTGTTTTTCGAAGAATATCACTTCTGATCAGTACAACTACATCCCCTATGCAGCTCAGCCTTCGTACTATATGCTATTCGGCTTTGTTCATATTGCCTGTACATTAACATATACTGAAAGAGCATTACATTTTTATAAAGTGTTCTTAAAACTGCTAATTTATAAATATCTGTTTCGTTTGTTTATATCTCCTTTGCCCCTATCACCCGGAGTGTTATATCTTCTAAAGTCTTCTTTATACACTTTTTGATGGACTCAGAAAGTTTGACATGGCTATTCGGTTTTTGAGTTTTTTGTGAACTAAAAAAATAACTACATTATTTTTCTTCTAATTTCCTTCTGGCTTTGCTCAGACCTATAACAGCCCATTGAATCTTCTCCAATATATCCCGTACAAGTAGTCATTTAAAGGAGATGGTGGAAACGTTATATGAAGGGGTAATAGACCATGAGATTTTAGAAAATTTGAGTGCGAAAGTAGAAAAAAAAAACAGCCAGGAGATCAGGTTGTAAGGGCATTTGTATTATGTGTCCTTCATACCTGATTGTAGTTGGCATCTCCTGAGAAGTCAAAATTCAAATTTCTGCCCCTATTTTCCACACCAGTAGTATTATATATTCTTTAAATACCTCTTGCTTCCTGAGGTGGTGCTACTTCCATTGGCACTTCTTGTATGTACTTCCTCTTATATCGGTTATATGCAGCTTCAAATTTGAGAACTGTACCCACGGCTTGCCATAGATTTCATTGCGGACCGTTATGTACTGCTAGCACTATTTCTGGATCTCTTAGGTAATTAAAAGACAAGTTCACTGCGATAACTGACTTGGTATCTTCTTGTAGATATCCGTAGTTAATTCTGGTTAGTCTATCGATATTGGTTGCATATTTTTGTAAAGTTTCCCCACTCTTTCGTGACGGTTTTAAAAGATTATCCTCAAACCTTGGTTCCTGGGCCTGTACCACTGTTGAAAAATTTGCCCTGCTATTTTTAGAAATATTATGCAGAATGTATAGCGCCTGGCCTTGTAAAACTATGGTGTGTCACTTTATCTGTGTCATACCAGCCATTATATTTGACAGGTATTTCGAATTGAGTCTTAAGTAAGGAGTGTCAATGAAGATATTCCATTAAATTGGAACACATTTTTCCTCTGGCCAGTCGGCTGAAATCAAGTGGCGAATGGGCTTTCGATATCTTCTTACCATACTTCATAATTTACGTACGAGATTCCAACACCTAGTCCAACTCAACACTTTAATGTTCAATCATCCTCGAATTTTCTTCCGGTTTACTTTCCAAACTGCTAGTATTTTATACTCACCAACTTTTCTTTCAAATATTCTGAAATTTTCTGGAATAAATCTGAACTGTTGCTCCTCTAGTTTACTTTCTAATCTTCAAACTTCTGTATTATTTTTGTTTCAAATGATTCTCTTCATTTCTTTTGTAATTCTCCTCATTTCTTCTGAAATTATCTTAATATCTTCTGGAATTCTCTTATAGTTTGCTTTCTAAACTTCTATAATTTTCTACCCTACTTCTAGAGTTTTCTTCAAATTTCTATTCTACTTTTGTTTCAAATGTTCTAGAAGTCTCTTCTAGCTCCTATTCTAATTTGTCTTAGCATTTTCTTCTAGTTTTCTTTGTAACTTTTTCTTCTAGTTTTTTTTTAAACTTTCAAAATTTTCTTCCAGTACATTCTTGAACATTGGCAGAATTTGGTTCATGATAATTGATTTTTCTGCTTTCTCTTCAATGGTTGCCGTTCCCTTACTTGCTCATATTGTTTAAATTGTTTAATGATTTCTGTTCCTTTTTTACTTGTACACTATATATTAATTATTTATTTTTTAAACCGCATGCCTTACACCACTGTAATGTTTTTACGTGTTCACAAATGACAATTCATCAAATATAAAGTGCATTTAAATATAAAATTATTTATAAATTTACATATTAATAAATTATACAATTGTATTTCTAGCGGGTATATTAATCGTCCGAATACTTCGCGCTTCTCTATAACTTCTCCCAAATTTCTGGTAGTACCCTTGTTGTTCAACTCCAGTCGGTCTGCAGAATTATTCCTAGCCGTTCTGGTTTTTAGAACGTCATGGAATTGTCTCGTTATGTTCAGTGGGGTAGAGAATCCGTAGTTGTTTCGCAACTATATATATATATATATATATATATGTATGGAGGTGATGAGTTTTTGAAAAATTTGCCACGTATGTGCTTGGTCGTTCAGAGAAGAACGATATTTTTTTATGAGCTTTTGGACTATTACCTTCGGCCGTCGTCAGATCTATTAATTTAGGGACACAGCAAATGACTGAAGTGGTGGCCTTTATATACTCGGCGATTCTGCCCGGCACTGTAATTGATACGTTTGGTGTTAGATAGCATTGTGATTGGTGCATTCAGACATAGAGCGGGTCCTATTGGTATCGTGCATTTTCACTCCTTTACACCCAATTTACCAGCAACTTGTTTCCAAGTTGGAGGTAAACGCAAACCATCGTCACGTTTATTCAGACTTTTTTCTATTTCGATAGCTTCTCATAAAGTTCGGTGTCTTAGGTATATTTCACTCGAAATTGTTTATGTTTCCTGCAAGTTTATACAGTGCACAATCTTCATAGTGTAATGTGTAATGATGTTTCTAATTTTTTTATTTCCAGTTCAAACTCCTTCGCGTCGTTTGAGATACGACGTTTTATTTGACTGATGTAGGTCTTCTCACAGTCGGAGCAAGTATTCCAATTTTGTTGTTCAGAATGTCGTTTTTATGTTAAACTGACGTAGGATGTCAGTTCTGTCAGTGGTCACTTAGATGTAAGGTAGGACAACTGTTGCTGAATGTAGTTTTTCTTCTCTCTCAACACTGCTATCTTTGTTAATATGTTGCAGTATGTATGTTTCTTTGTAGCCATTGGACAAAAATATTTTCTTCAGGATTTCCAATTCTTCATTATGGTGTTCAGCGTTGGATAAGGTTTTAGCACGAAATCACCTCTTTGGATATTCTTGGTTTATTTTAACACTTGATGTGACTTTTCATAAATGTTTTGAATGAGCCCTATATGGAATTCTATGTTGGGCCAAAATTTTTAAAACGGTTGAGGTATTGCTGGAGTCAAATGCTTTTTCGTAATCTAAGAACGTATAGCATAGGGGCAGGCTATACTCGTTGCATCTAGATATTAATTCGAGCACCGTATGAATGTGGTCAATAGTGATGTATCCTTTACGTAAGCTTGCATTGTTCTTAGGGTTGGTGCGAATCAAATTGGTCTGTAAAGCGGTTCATAATTATTTTGATAAGAACCTTATAAGCCACAAATATGGTACTGATTGGTCGGTAATTTCTTAGGTCTTCTTTGTTAACTTTTTGTCGTCAGAATAATTGTTGCATTGTTCCAATATGCTGGTATCTCTTTTATTTGTATATCAATCGATGTTTAGTGTGCCCTCGTAAGGTATGTTTATATGGGTACATTCACCTCGATATAATACTTGGTAAAACTTTATAGCCATTCAAAGGATTTCATCTGTATACTCTCTCACTGTTTTGAGATCTGAGGGTTATTATTTGCATTTTCCAATCATAAGTCTTTGTTTAATCTGCTCATAGCTCCTATGCTATTATAGCGCCCGGAGTGTGGCTTCATAGTTATATTTTCGAACATCTTCCTTTATTCGCTTTTTATGGTCTTTTTTCCATCTGTATTGTTGTAGGGATATAGTCTGATATGATATTTTGATTATATATA
>JAWQRN010000010.1:0-57980 GCA_033557685.1 Sperchopsis tessellata
TATATATATATACTTCTTATACCATTTATTCAAATTTACTTGATAAATGCACCATTTGCTCTGTTTCCTTCTCTCCCGCATTCATAATCAAGTGCAACCTTAGAGAGACTACTGAAAAGTGATCTTTATACCCTAGAGTGTCTAACATGATCTCTAAGTATATTTGTGTACTTTATTATATCTGAACTGTGTATTTAGAACCCAATGTTTAAGTAGGTACAAATAAATAATATTCTAAACTATACAATATTAATATTTCTGGATACCTTAAGATACTGCAGAAATATGTGTTGCACTAATTTATGGATTCAGGTTGTTAATTAAAAGCACAAGTAAAAATCTTTAAATTAACATTTACAACTACTTACCAATTTGTATTTAACTCTTATTATTACTAGTTTCTAAAATTATGTTATTCAGTTGATAAGAATATTTCTTCTTGTTGCTTAAGGGATTTTCCTTTATTATAATTATTTGTTGAAGTTTATTCCGATTTATCTTTCTTTAGTAATACCATTGGCAGCTAATAAAAACAAACTAGCTCAAATATGACAGGAATAAACTATTTGTCCAAATTATAGTAAAATTTATGTTGCTATTGGCAGTATTACTAGAAATTTAAATAAACAGTTTAAATTGGAATGAATAAGAAATGATTGATTATAACATGGAAAAGATTGAAAAATTAATGGACTGGGGCAATTTGACAAGTAAGAAATTGTTGGCCCTGTTGGAGATATATAATTTTGAATCCTACATTTGCAACAGGAAAATATTTTAATGTATAAGGTCGGCTTGTATATACAAAGTATCAAGTAACAAAGTAATAAAATATCTATCACGTGGAAAATATATCAACATACTAAAACTTTATTCCAGAAACCAGGTATAAGTAATTAAAAAAGGTGATTATTTTATGATAAGAAACCAAATTTTTATTTATAATGAATATGTAAATTGTTGTCTATTCTTTATTTTGTATTTATGTTGTATTGAAATCATATCAATTAAAAATTTAATTCAAACATAATTAACTTCTGATATCCATTTTAACGTTATTATATGTTAATATGACTACCGTTACAGATGTTGAAGATGTAAAATTTGTAATCAATTTTGATTACCCTTCAAATTCAGAAGATTATGTGCATCGTATTGGCCGCACAGGTCGATCTCAAAGAACGGGTACGGCATACACCTTTTTTACACCCAGCAACTCCAACAAAGCTGCAGATTTGGTTGCCGTACTTAAGGAAGCTAAGCAAGTAATAAATCCAAAGCTACAAGAAATGGCAGATAGTAAAGGTTGGAGTAATGGAAACAGTGGAGGAAGAGGTGAGTCCCCGAGTTTCTATTTATTTATTTTGAAGTTATAAAAAAATAAAAACATACCTTAAAATATGTTTGGCTAACCATAGTGTCTAACAAATTTTTCATTGTATTTTAGGACGAAATCGTTGGGGCCGTGGCAGACAGCAGAGGTCCAGGACTCGCAGTCGGTCTAGGTCACCACGACGACCCCCGCCGCGACGTGAACGTAGTCGATCCAAGGAGAGACCAAGCCGGAAGCGACGGTCTCGAAGTGATAGTCGGAGCCGAAGTCCGAGAACAGGCAAGTCTGCTACTGCTGCACCAGTTCCGCAAGCGCCACCACCTCAAGTACCCCCATTACCAGCGGCGCAGCCGCCTCAGCATCTGCTGACGTACCAGACTTTGCCGCCACCACCTTCTGCGCATTATGGCGCCTTCCAGATGCCTAATGGGGCCATGTTCTACACTGCTCCGCCTCCTCCTATTCAGGGGGCGTACTTTCCCCCACCAGGGGGCTTCCCGTTTGCTCCACCACCCCCTGCTCCTCGTTAATCCCAGGTTTGTGGGGAATCACTGCCCCGGGTGACCTAAAGCTCCCGAACAGGCGCTTCGGGTTTCCAATGGTGGTGATTTTATTTTACTGATTTTTCATTTTAAGTATTTTTATGGCAATATGTTGTGCATGTAAGATCTTATTTTACAAAATTTTATTTATTTTATTAAATTAGTTTTGTAATATTTATTATACAAAATATTTATAAAGAATTATGTATTATTTATAACTTTTTTTATTACACATGAGGTAATATCTGAATATCCCTTATAATATTGTTAGGTTCCAATTCCTTTCTTTTTTTTTTGTTCCTGAGGCCGGAAACATTTAATTTAATTTCTTAAAATATTAATTCTGTACGTAAACTACCATGTCCACAGTAGATAGTCTGCAAAAAGTAAAGCCTACATATGCTTATCTCCCGGAAAACCTGAAGATATATTCTGAATTGTTTCAAAATTTGCTGTTCTTGCTACTTTGACTTATTGAGCTTTTGGAACATGTATAAAATATATAATCCATCTTAGGATTATCACCTTAAAAATATTTTTGAAGTGCTCTGATATACACAATATAATAGGCAATAATTGTATGCTTAAAGAGAACATTCATTAATACAAACGAAATAAAATATTGTCACTTTACCTGCATTTTTGGATAATGCCTAATAATATAAATATTCCTTATGTAAATATAATATGCGGCTTGTCATGAACAAAAATTTAAGTGAATAAAAAATTATTATGTAATAATTTTTTTATGCTGGAATTTTGGAATAATTCAAATTAGACCACATGAAAATTTCAAATGATATATTAAATGTAATAGACTACCACGGTTATTATCTGTATGAAATGATATATGTTAAGCCAAAAACTCCCATACAATGATGGATCGAACTTAACCTTTGGTAAAAAAATTTAAAATGAGTTTTGTATTCTTTCATAAGGATGGACACTTTATTAATAAAAAAATGTATTTGAATAATTCAGTAGTTATTACTTGAAAATATTTTTGCATGTGCACTTTCTTTACCTCTATATTTACATGGAACTATACTTTAGATATAAAATTTGTTAATCAAAAGTTCCATATACGTGCAGTTATGTCTTGAATCTAGACAATTATAAAGAAGAATTTAAGCAGTTATCACATTTTGTTTGTCCTTCCTGTCAGAATGGTTACTTATTTTTTGTTTGTGTTAACATTCACTAGATATATTTGCTTATGTGAAAGTACAGAGCACGCTGCTTATTATGATCACATCGGGACTCTGAGTTTTTGATAACAATAACCGATTAAGAATAATATCCAAAAGTTATAAACAGATAAATAAATTAAACTAATAAACCTAAAAATAAAAAGTCATCGTATGTTGTTTTTTTCTGACGGTCATGGAGTAGATCGTTTATAAAAAGTTCATATGCATAATGTATCTGAAAATTGCATGACCTGTGCTGCAAACCACTTCGAAAGCTTTCCTCATTTCGCTGTTTGTTGGAGGTTGCAGTGTTTCTACAATATCCGCTTCTTCCTCTTGGTGTTCATCTTCAATTTGTATCATTTGAAGACATTATACTTTAAAAAGATTGTCTACTTGTTTGATTATTGGCAATATTAATGTTGCCGACAATTACTATCGATTCTTCAAACTTCTTTGTTTCCATATCGTGTGGCTGAATTTTTAAATTTTCATCTACGTCCTCTTTCAAAAACGCACTGTGTTTGTAACAATTTTTGATTGTCGTTTTACGTACTTATTTCCAAGACAATGAGATGTCCAAGGTCCTAATAATGCCTTGATCACATACTTTTATTAGCGAAGTAGAATTATCCGGTAAAAAAATAACTTTTATATTTTTTAAATTACAATTTATACTATGTGCAGCTCAATTGTCTACCAGAAGAGCAATTTCGTGATTTAGTGTATTTGTCCCACTTTAACAGCAAGTCAATAAAATATGTTGACATCTTTAAAACACTGCACATTGTTATTTTGCCAGTCACCAAATGCTTTTCTTTCCCATTTTCTTCGCAAGTTTTTCTATTTACTGGTGCGTCAAACGTCTACATGTGCATCATTTTTGTGGACATTACCTAACCAGGGTTTTAATGTAGATTCCACTTGATTGTCTTTTCCAGCGCGATTTCTTTTTGTGTTTTAATTGTCATTTATTGAAGCATTTTCAATTTTGTTTATTTTATAAATTTAACACTAAAATGGTTGTGCAATTTTCAGGAACATGCCATTCTAGAAAATTATTTTATTATTTTTAGCGAAGATCTCTCGTAGGGTTCAGATAGAACTAACTGAGTTATCATTGCATTGGCGGAGAGTGGCTGCCCTTGAACGTGAGAATAATAGAAAATATTCTGGAAATAAGGGTAATAGCTTGTGGATGTAAACGATCGTAAAAAAAAATTGATACCATTAACTGAAGTAATAATTACTATAAACAATGTTTTTCCTATATAGTATTATACAGTCCCTTGGAAAAGTGACAACAATACTACAATGATAATATTATCTGTGATTACAATAAGCGGCGTTTACTGTATTACACACTTCATCCTCCACAATTATTGCCCGTTATGAAACCCCATTAAATAAAACTGATTAATAACAATTTTCTCCTATTTTCGAAAATTATGGCTAATATCATGTAATACTATACATGATTTCTTCATTTATGTATACTATACATGATTTCTTCATTTATGTAGTTTATCTTGCATTTTTGTTTTCATATTCCAAATTTAACTCATGATTTATTTACATTTACTTATATTTTCAATAAGTTTCTTTTTGTTTATGGATTAATTAGCAGTATTGAAATTTTATAATGTTTTAATAGATTATCGTAACATAATATATATTATATTTTAGTGGGTCAGATGTAAATATTTTGACTACATTAATATGCTTATGTACTTAGCGAATGGTATTATTAAAACATACCGCAACCAATAAAAGAAAATAGTTTTCGGGTTTGGGTTGAATACTTAACATATTTGCATTGACTGTCAAAATTCATATCTAATAATGTTTTGTATGTTGCAGTGTATACGAACGGAAGATCATACAGAAATTTGACGAACCACAAATAAGAAAATATCTATTCTCGTCGGGTTTCCTTATTGGTCACAACTAAGAGCAAACTTAATACCCATATTAATCTAATATTCAGTTTATCGTTTTAAGGTTTAAATTGTTAATGCAATATTGTGATGTTATTATTCTAACATGGTTATTATTGTTGCTTCCGTGACTGGTGTCCATTGCAATCTCTTTGACTGTCAAATATTTTAATATATTGATTGATATTATTTAATTAGTTTAAATAATTTTATTTAAAACGAATACGTATTTTTCAAATTCCAATTTACTACTATGTAGGTAATGTTCTTCAAATTAATGACTTTCTAGAACCTTGTAAATATAAATTATTTAAAAAACTTTGTTTTATTAAAAACCTCCTTATGCATTCTTTAACATCACCAAATTTCATTATTGGCATGAACTATGCTTTATTTAGTTACTCACGACTGATGCTATTCATAGGTCTACTCATTGAAACCAACTGGCATAGATTGAATATGCCCAATAGTTTTCAGGAAAACTACTTGTCTGCTACACGATGCGAGTAATTCATCAAAATGAAATTGTATTAAGTATAAGATATTTTATCAGATTTACAACTGATATGAACCTATATATGTTATTAAAAATTTTGAAATATTTACTTCATGTGCAGATGAACTAACTAATCCCTTCTTCATTAGGCCTGAAATAATATGAAGGTAGAAGTCACTACTTTAAGGATATTTCAAAGAAAATTAAAAGTAATTTTTCTATTAAGCATTTTATTCTTTGGAAACGACCAAAATTTCTCCTTATAGAGTCATTTTGTTGGTAACATGTCGATCGGCCAGGGTCAGAGTAATTTACATCCCCAATAAAAAAGATTTTTAAGATAAGTATTGTTACGAAATTACTATGGTGCCCACGCCACTGAACATCACCAGTCGACTCCAGTATGTTCTAGATGCTACATTCCCGGAGAAGTCTGGAGCTATGTAGAACGAATACCGGCCAGCTGTATAATCAGAGGTCAGTCGTAGTCGATCTATAGTTTCAGACCCTTGCGGCAGTATGTATAATAGAGCTGTATAAATGTAAAGAAAACACTATAAAATAAATACATTCTAAACTTTATAAACCCGTAAAAACATTACAGTATTTTTGTCCTCTTGAATAAAAGCCTCCGGCTTTCTTTAAGTGACGCCCCACTCAAAATTCTAATTGTCCTCTCTATAATTTATACACAGGTAAATCGCACCACACCAGAATTATTCCATTTGTTGCTATACTACACTGTAAAAAAAAGTTTATTTGGATGTTTCAAAATTGGTATTTTTTATCAGATTCTTTAAACAATAATATGCTTTATTTCCTCAATCTGTTGAAACAAATCTAAAGGATTATATCTCATGTTATCTGGTGAAAAGTATCTGTCAGCTTTATATTTTTTTTTTTAAGTGAATTTTGTCTGGATCCACATTTTCAAATATATCCTTTTCCGTTTTGTCATTCTTATAGTTTATCTTAGGGAAACAAACATCTTTTCCAAGTAATGTGTGCCGTCTGTTTTTTAAAAACCTTCGAATAGGTAATAACATAAATCTATATTTTGCAGCACCTGTTGCACACAACATATATACATATATAAAAATACAAATTACATAATATAACACAACATTAAGTTGTAAAAATAAAATACTGTAGTGTTTAACGAAAATAGTCAGGATTATATTTGGTTTATGTGGTTAATAAACTGCACTATTGATCGATTTTCTCATTTTTCACTACTGAGGAGATGATATCTTTACATTGTTACAGAGGTTGCGTATACAGTCTTCTTCTGGCTAATGGCAATGTGTTTTGTTGCATAACATAATAACCATGTAAGTGACACAGGTTTTGAAATGTCGTTCTTTTTGATGGGTACTTTTTCATACATGTGATGTGGACACTAGTCCATCCGTGTATCTGTCGGCCACAAACTTCATATTCTATTCTACTTTCCTTTTCCAAGATTCTTTTATGTATTAATTTGTTGGCTCCTCAAATCCGTCGCCCATACTGCTTATTCCTGATAGATGGAATGCGAATGAATTGGAAGTGTTTTTCAGTAAGCCTAGAGCTTTCTTAAGGAAACGAGCTTTAATTTTGTCTAATTTTAACAGATGTTTTGCATTTAGCATTGAACACAAGGATTTAAAGTTGTAGGTTACTGTGGGCCAGATCTTTATATTACATACTTTAATTGCTGTATCCAACTATAAATTTTGTGTGTGTTTCTTGTTTATTATTTCCTGAGCCATTTTCTTGCATTTGCTATTGATGGTTAGGGTTAGAGTTGCTTGAAGTTTAACCCCTAGATGTTAATATTCATTAAAGTAAATTTGTTGATTTCCTAAGTATATCTTATCGTTATATTTTAGCCTTCTCCCCTTCTGAATTTAACAATTTTGCTTTTTGCATGATTAATATTTAGCTTATTTTTGTTGCACCAAGATTTCAATCGGTTCATACTTGTCTGAAGTTGTTGAAGGCTTTTTGAGTATATGACAAGATCATTTGCATACATTATGCAGTGTGTTTCTGGTGTTTTTAGAAAATCTGGTAAATCTTGAACAAATACTAGGAATAGTGTTGGACTCAAAGTATCCCCTTGTAACACCCCTCGCTGTTGGGTAATCAAACTGGATAATTCTTTTCCATTATCTACTTCGATATAGTTTGTGTTTACAATTTCACGGATTACATTATGTTTTACCTTCAATGTCTTGTCGAATAAGTTTGTCACATAGAATCTACCGAGTTAAATGCTGTTTGAAACTGGAGACATTTGTTAACATTTTGAGAGATTGGGAGGTAAACATTAGATTGTGTGAACATTAATTTAAAGTGTTCTTATATGGTTATCACTGGGCCTTAGTTTTGTGAGTATATTCCATGGCCTCAATTCCGCTTCAAGCAGTTTATGTACTAATATTCGCAGGTGCTTCTCTTAGTTTTAATAAGTTGTTTGTATTCCCTACATGTTGTGTCACACTCCTTGTAGTTATTATTTCTAAGCAGTTGTGTACATTTGGATTTCATATTCTTACATAGAACATCAAACCAAGGCTTTGAGCATCTCTTCTTGATATGAGATTCTGCTGAGTCTGTATACTTGTGATAGTATTTCAGTCTCCATTATGTTTTCACCTTTTAGTGCAGGTAAGTATGGGTGGCTTATAACTTTATCTATATTTATGGTTCGTCTTGTGCAGGTTGGGTATATCTCACTTTTTACAGGGGTTTGTTTGATTCTAAATGTTGTAGTTATTATTTGGTGTTTTCTCATAGGATTATGTAATACTGTCGTGTTTATTACACATTTTCCAACATTAGTTTTTATAAAGGTTAGATCAATGTAATTCTTTCTGTTGTGTGCAATATAGGAATATAGTAAAGGTATTGTTGGCGCTTGTACTGCTCGAAGAACCAGAATGTTGGCTCTATAAAGCTCGAAGCAAAATTCGGTCGGTCGGAGGATTAAATTGTTGATAATTATACGCGCGAAAGAGCAAAATGTTGCGTATGAAAGAGTTTTCTTCTAAGGACCTAAGTGAACTGTATGTATAATAGCACGGATTCTGTCTCGTGTAAATAGAAGTGAATTTCTTGCATGCAAATGCTAGTAAAAAGTGTTTTCGCTTACCTTACTTCCAATATCTCTAGACGTGTGTGCGTATGGATTCCAACTGCAGGCGTGTGAGTGTATGGGCTCCAACTACTGGCTCGTGCTTTATATTTAGAACGGATTAGGAATGTGAGTGGAAAAAAGGATTTTAATATTTCACACACTGTCTTATTGTACATACACTTATAAAAGGAATGCACTGTTGCTAGTTATAATAATTAATGCGCGGCCAAATGTATGTCGACACTAAGTTTAAAATATGAGAACAGTTCTCTTCAAAAATACAAGATGAACTGTCTCGGTTATGAATTTAAGAAAGACTGTCCTTCTCTAGCTATCAAAAGGTCCCATTAAAGTCTTAATGCGACTTGGAATTCCCAAATAAAGTTTTATGATAGGCAATAGAATTACCAGATGTGGGTTTTTATAGAAACGGTGTTGGATCGGCCCTATTGTCGTCGACGTACCTTAACAGTCAAAGGAAGAAAATTTGACTTCGCATGCAATTAAATAATGCTACGGACGGCGCCAACAGGTATTAATAATCCTAATAAGACACCACCTCATTCTTAAGAAGGTGCAATACCCTTCCAACTCCCTTCTCCTTGCTCCGGCTGGAAGAATAATATTTGAACAATTCTCACGTTATCAAAATGTTATGAATTTGGGCCACTGTTAAAAAAAGCTGCTAAGTTAACATAGAAATATATAATTTTTATACAGATTGAAAGAATTTAATTATTATTCTTTTTAATAAACATACTTTTAAATTTTAAAGTTATATATATAATTTCTGCTTTCACTATTAATCCGTAGTACACACAGAGCAGCTAACTTGTAAATAGCGTTGCTACAAATACGAGAGTACAATAAAGTGTGTAGTGTGGACTGACTTGTGTAGCAAACAGGAAAGTGAACTTCACATATGGCATTTATTATTCTCACTAGTTTTGTGGCATAGGTTTTAATGCTGCTTCTGAAATAGAGGAGTTTTTTATTTACTGTGACTATTAGAAATGTATATGACAAGGATCCTGTTGTGGCTTGTAGACTAAGGGCTCGGGTTCAAACTGGACCAAAGTGCACGATTTCTTGTGAATACAAAAAATTGGAAATCTTATATATTATATGTGTTTTAGACATTATAAATGTGTTTCATATTGGTATTGGTCAATAGTTCTGAACCTGTCCTGTATTTTTAATGTTATGTTCATGTGGGTATTGATGATCCCAGACTTGCTTAGCTAACAGCTTCTGGAAAAAGGAAGCATCTACTCAATAATCTCAAATATTTTTCTAGTTGCTAAATTTGTAGAGAAAAAAAAAATATAATTTAAAAGATGACTCGCATTACACCAGTTTGAATATAATGGTTTGGAGTAGTAGTAATAGTAGGTAAAGTTAAATCCAAAAATAACGCATTAGATTCCTTATTTTTTAATACCATGGACGGCAAGACAATAATGTGATATAAACGATACCTCATTACTTATGTAGTTTTCGGAAATTTAATCACTAGATTAACACAATATTTCCCATTTCTGATTATATGGAAAAAAATGGTCCTCAGAAGAAACCAGTGCACGCTATTTTATTTAAATTCCAGTAACTCTCTCAAGTTATCCCATCTGCAACAGTTCAATTAGATATAGATTTACATTTAAAGACTATGTGGTAAGAAGTTGTACTATGAGGTTGGGTTTGGGCTATGAAATGGTAGATAAGATTAGAAGAGCCACTAAAGTTAGTTGAAATATGATAGCAATAAAAGGTGTAAAAGACATTATTGGCATAAAAATATTAAGAAGAGGGAGGTTAAATTATTAATGGCACCACTATTCTACATTCGTATATTTATACAGAAAATGTAAAATTGTGGTTTGAATTCTCTATTACCTACTTGTTATTCAGACTCACACATATACCTTATGTCAACAATATAAAGGTGTTGTAAATGTATGGAACACATCAAATATTCAAATTTGTTTAATAATCGCTAAAGCAAGAAGATTAACAGCATTATCAAAAAGTATTCAGATACAAATTTTATATACATATACAATATATATCGCTGTGCTAGAACAATACTAAGACAACTTAAACTATCCAGATTTTGTGTTATTCTTATATTTGGAAAGCTGTATTGATATATTTAATACAAAAATAATAAGATATCCTAGCCTTACATTTTGTGAAAATTTACTTATTTATTATGCAAAAAAAAGATAACTTTGATTGTTTTAGTATTGCATAGATATATATTATGTAAATAGAACGAAATTGCTGGTGAAATTGTAAGATAACTTAAAATATCTTTATATTGAACCAAAATTTATACAAAAATGTTCAAGTTGCAATTTCTATAACTTATGAATGATGTTTTACAATAAATTTTAACTTACCTTTTTCTTGCACAAACAACTTAGTTGGTAGTGTAATTTTTTTCGTAATGTTATGTTGGTGTTCGTTGTTTGTTTAAGAGTTTAGTTATAAATATAAAGTTAATTCAATAAAAATGTCTTCAAGAGCAAAACTAATTGTTGAAGCACATAAATTAGTTTCAAATTCTGTAAATAACCATTTAAATAGCTTAAGTTTTAAAATCTTAACTTCACTTTTTTACAATTACCTCCCCTTTTTTAATTTTAGAATAATCTTAAAGAAACTGGAACTGTATCGTATCCCAAAGCATATGCAACTAACACTAATTTTATAAATAGTAAATATGATAGAGTAGAAAAAAAACATTTTGTTATAAAAGAAACTTTCAATAAAAAAAAGCAGCAATAAGAAACAAGGAGTATACTGAGGAACTACATTTGAAAGTCAGAACCGTGAACTCCACAAGAGCACAGTTAAAGCTATTGGTGATGTGTTAATAGAACGAGAAGATGAAAATTATAGGTTTAGTGAAGATAATGATGATTGTGATGTTGATAAACATTATGTTCCAAGTGTTAGTAGTTCCAATTAATAGTCAAGTTCCAGTAGCATTCAAAATGTCAAATCCGATTAAAAGTTAAAAAAAATAAGATGTGATAATAAGTGTAAATTAAAATGTTGCCAAAACTTAAATGAAGGCCAAAGAAATAACATTTTTGCTAGTTACTATGAAATAAAACGACAGAGATATTTGATTAGGTTTAGCATGGAAAAGACTAAATCTCGTAAATATAGTACTTCTAAGCTGAAAAGTACCCGATTACTAAATTACTCTTACTTTTTTGTAAGTAGGAGATGTTTAGATTGCTTTTTACTACTACTAATTAATAAATTTGAATGCCTGTAGATAAGAAGTTTTTGAGAAAATGGACATACAGTTTTGAGTGATCAAGAAGTAATAATCAAAGCATAAAATTTTACACAGGTGGGTACCTACTTGTAAGTACAATAGGTGTCTCTCAAAATCACTCGTCACTAATAGAATATGTATGTATTTACAAATACAAATATCGCCAACGCCAACAACAAAAAAACTAATATGCAAAAATGGGAAAAATGTCCGAGCTTTTCTCCTAAAAACAATTAGTTTAGGAGATATTTAGTTTGGTCCTTTCCTTTGTATATTTACATATATAATAGACATTGTATTGCTTAGCAAATTATCATAATACATTTTAATGACTTAGGTTTTTGAAAAATTGATATACAATTTTGAATTTATTACTTCTTATCCAAAGCATAATGAGTGTTAATCCAGAACAAGGGGGAATTTACCCCAATCAAATGGAAAACATTATCAAATGTACATCAAATATAGGTAGAATAATAATAGGTCTAATAATAATTTGTACCAATTAACATCAATTTTTAATTTAACAAACTCGTTTTCTGTATAAAGGTATGTATTTTCTAATAGAATCTACCATTTATCAAATTAATTTATTACAGGTGCCCACGCATATTCTAGCTAGGGTGTGGGTGTACTGTCAAAACAAAATTTCTTTTATTTATGTAAAATAGTAGGTATCAAACTTAAAACTTTGCATGTAATTTAAACTTATTCATTTTAGTATCTGTAGTCGCTGAATTTTTATAATAATTTTTATGCAAGTAATGGAGTTCATGTAGGAAAAATATGTATATAATCTTGTGCAGATGTGCGTGGGTCGATTCACCTCCAAATATTGATTAAACATTCAATATCCAGGCGCGCTTGTGTGAACAGACAATGGAATTATCATATTACACATTTTAATGATGAATTCGGCAACATTTAAAACTTTACAACCAAATATATATTTTGTAGAAATTCCGAAAAGTATTATTTTAAATTAATCCGATTTGTGCCTTGTTTTTCGATTGACTATTTGATAATTAGATACATAGTTTATAAAAATAAGAAGTTTAAAAGAACAAGAAAAAATTATATATTAATGTTGTTTACATTTTAGTAAACATTTTAGACCTGAAAATAGAAATGCTTTTAAATATCTCAGTAATTTGAAATTGCCCCACAAACGGATACGTGTTCCAGTTCTATCCCTTCTTGTCATCTATTTGTCATATGTTCCAAATGCGCAGACGTTTGATAAGTTGGCACTGCGCATGCTCATTATCGTTTTGTTCGCCGGTCTGGTTGGGTCAGAGGTGAGTCTCTCCGTTGTAAAATATTTCAGAAAATCACTTCAATATAACATTTATTTGAAAATTCCATAGTCACATAACATTATTTTGTATGTTTACTGCTAATTCCTACCATTGAATGTCGTCTTAAATTTTCGGTATTGTCAAAATTGATTGTAATCGTTTTACAGATTTTAATAATTGGAAGCCATTGACAGAAGTTTGGTGACATAATTTACTGCAATATGCAGTACCACAACGGATATCAAAATATTACCATGTAAGTATTCTTTCATTAATGTCTAGCGGATCAAATAATTCCATCAAATATATACGTTACGTGTTATATGATTTCATATCGACCTCTTCTTATTAACTGCCATTTGCTTTTTGCGCTCCCTCTCCCTTATTTTCATGTGTTTTTTTTGTCAGCAAAATTTCACTTACGAAAATTTAATAATTATATGTGTATTTAGATAATATGTTCAGCAAATGCGATTTTAAATATTATCAAATGTCACTCGGACAGATTTTACATAAAACATTGTGTAAGAAAGTATTTTTCTCATGTTAATTTTATGGCAGCAAAATATTAGAGAAGTGAAAGGTTCTTCTGTACTTTTTGTAAATCTAATGAAACAAATATTTTAAAAATTGGTATTAACTAATAAATTATTTATTACTTCAAATTAAATCATACCACATTCTCAAATGTTCCTAATGTTAGGGTTATTAGAGGGATATGATTTCACAGCATGTGAAAACCTCATCATGTAAAATTGCATGACAATATATATATATATACATATATATATATATATTTTTGTTTAAGTTTTGTTATAACGCTTAAATTAACTTAAAGGCTTGCCTAGGTCTGTTCACTGAATATTTGTTTTTTATTTTTTGTTCGAATATCAAATACATATTACGTTTTGATCTAGGAATAGAATGGAGGGTATCATTTATCGATCAGCTAAAGCAAATGGGTATCTAATGGAAGCTGTGAAAGTATTACTTCTAATTTAGTTTAGTATGGCTTGAATAAAACAATGTATTTTTTTATGTTGATGATATGGAATATCAGTATTTGACTGACGGTTGGTTGGATTTACTGTGCTCTCACAGTCAAATTCATAGAGTGGGATGATATCACTTTGGAGTCTCATGTACTTCATACCAATATAAGGATTTACACCAATTGTTTTCTATTTTGTACAAGAGCTATTTATATAATGTTAGCCAGTCTTTTTGATGCATACAATGCAGCAATTCTGTCATGGTGCACAGTTGAATAAGATGCACCCTGAATTTTACATTATTTACATTATTATATACAAGTATCTATTACTTTGTTGTATTAAATGCACTATTATTTTAGACCAATTTATACCCCATCACTAGAAAATATGGTGTATATTTTGGTAATTTTTTTTAATAAATTCTTTGATAATTATTGAAAATAGGGATAGGGAAAACATGTATATTACTTTTTTTTTGTTTGTCAAATTTTTTAAACAGAATCGTAATTACCCTAATTAAATGTATGTATGAAATCTAATATTATAATGATTTTATATGCACACATACAATAATGGACAAAACAGGAGCATGATCATATAAAAAAACCTTAATCATTAAATTTATATGGTTATGCACCAGTTCCAAAATAGTATTACTAAATAGTGAGTTTTGGTAGGCCATCTGAATTGTTTAAAACAAACATGATACATAGCACACATATCGTGTGGTAGTAAATCTATAGTTCTGCACTCTAACTTGTAATGTATACCATGCACACATTGTGTAGCTAGCTTAAGGTTGTTATTCTAAAAAGGATCATGGGGAAATGGCTAAACACTACGAATTTGTTCGAACTTTAATCGGGCTATACATCACAAAAGTGTATAGGTGTAAAAGCCCTATCAAAATATATAAGTATCCTGCACTTACTCGCCATCATTGTTAGAAAGGGTAGGAGAATTTTAGATATCCTCCCAAGAAAACTTATAAGTTTCACTGCATTATACATAATTTTCTATAGAAATCTATATTTTTAGGCTCAATAAATAGAGGAATAATATAAACATATATTTTTTTTTAAACTCGTAATTTTCTGCAATTTTTTTACCCTCACCTTCTAATCATTGTGAAATCTGTAAAACAATTGTTTAAGTTCCATTTATGAGTTTTATACATTGTTCTATTGAATTTATTTTATATACATAGAAATATTTGCATATTATTTATTAAAATATATACATGAATGTTATAAAACAATAATATAGAAATTGGCGCTTTGTGTCATTCAGTTGTATATGAACTATTTGTACATTTATTGGTTAAAAAATATATATTAATATTATCCAAAAAATAATTATACCTGACTATTTTATTGTATGTGAATTATTTGTCTTTAATTGTGAGTTGGATCCCTTTCAGCGTACGACTAGCCAAGTTTGAGGTCAAATTTGCTCATCTAAAATATCTAATTTATTGGCAGCTACCCAGTATATAATAGATCAGTGAAATGGCCAATTCCATGGTATATTACTATGTGATAAAGGTAAAAAAAAGGTAAAATAACTTCCACAGAAATTGATTCATATTTTTTGAGACTTCTCTGTATTTGGGAAAAACTAATATACTTATATTAGAAATATGGATGCCGCCCCTCAAAAATATTTTCAAAAATAAATCTTGTTAGATTTAAGCAAAATATTAACATCCTAGCAGAAGCTGAAAATGAAATAGTTGCTCGGGCAATTATTTTAAACATTGCACTTTGAATATTTCATTTGTTATAGTAGATTGTTACGAATCTCTGTGGGTTCTATGATCAATTAGTTTGAATTTTATATTTAACTATATCTGATAATTTTATTACGGATTCGGCTATACATATGTAGATTAGCTGCTCGTGCACTGTTATCTGGTTTTGACCAGGTCGTGTATGTACTATATGATTAAAATAAAAGTTTGTTTTTGTTATATTTCAAATAATTGAAAAAAAACTGTTTTAGTTCTTCAGGAAAAAAATTGAACTATTATTTTTCTGTTATTCTGGAAAAATATCAAATATTATGACAGCCAGCTGGAATGATATTTCTATTGTTTTCCCATTTGACATTAAGAAACTTATAACTCTAAATATTTTGGAGATTTAATTATTTGTCTTGGTACAATTTTTTACAATGAAGATATTTAAAATTGTATTAAAATTTTGTATTTGGATAGGTCTAAATCATTCTTTATTGGTAGAATAAGCACTTTAAGTGTTGGCTTTTTCTTCTGTTTCCAATTGTGTGCACTATTTTTGGCCAACACTTCTTTTTACAAATAAAATAGATAATCCTATGGCGAATACTATATGATTTCCTCTCAAGTTTGAATGTAGCTAGGACATGCATATGTTCTACTGTGAGATTGCCATTTTTTTTATAGAAATGTATGTATCAGGTAGTATTTCCTGAAGTTTTCAGTGTTTGAATTTCTGAAATCTGAATTTTACAACATATTTCAATTTTTTTAGGTATCGTTCTCGGTCTGACCGCGGTGAACAATACGGTAAGCAGTCAAATTATTGGGGTGGCCCTCCACATGCAATTGCACCAGTCCAAGACTTCGGGGGTCCAACTAACAACAAGAAGCAGGCCAAGAACAAAAATTCCGATGGTATTTTAATCAAACCTATTTGGGATTTAAATGCACTAAAACCATTTCTTAAAGATTTCTACATTCCACACAAAAATGTGTCCTGCCGTTCAGAAGCTGATGTTCACAACTACCGAGAAGGAAAAGAAATAATTGTAAGAGGCAGCAACATCCCATATCCAAATGAATGTTTTGAAGAGGGCAACTTTCCAGAATACATCATGGAAGAAATTATTAGGCAAGGGTTCTCTGAGCCCACTGCTATCCAGGCACAAGGATGGCCAATTGTACTATCTGGGCGTGATTTAGTAGGGATTGCACAAACTGGATCTGGCAAAACCTTAGCTTATATGTTACCTGCAACTGTACACATAAATAATCAACAGAGGCCGAATAGAGGTGAGGGTCCAATTGCGTTGATACTTGCACCTACCAGAGAATTAGCTCAACAAATCCAAAAGGTTGCAAGGGATTTTGGATCATCTACTATGATCCGTAATACTTGCATCTTTGGAGGCTCACCAAAGGGACCACAGGCTCGTGACTTGGAGCGTGGTGTTGAAATTGTAATTGCAACTCCAGGACGACTCATCGACTTCCTTGAAAAGGGAACAACAAATTTGCAACGTTGTACATATTTAGTTTTGGATGAAGCTGATCGTATGTTGGATATGGGCTTTGAACCACAAATCCGCAAGATAATTGAACAGATCCGCCCAGATAGACAGGTTCTGATGTGGTCTGCAACTTGGCCTAAACAAGTTCAAGCTTTAGCTGAAGAATTTTTAGTGGATTATATTCAGGTAAGAAGTTTTATTAAATAAGTTAAATGTTTTTATTTTTTCTTTGATTTTTTTAATTGCCAATAATATATAAAAGAGTATTAAATTATGTTCAAAGCTAAATAAAAATGACCCTAGTGCAAGTACTGAAGAAAATACCGTTTTTGAATTGAATAATATTGCTGCAGAGTCAACCAGTTTTGACAAATCTGTATGTATTGTAATTTATATTACGTGCATGTAGGGCATTTTAATTTTGTAATAATGCTTTTGAAAAATGTTTATTTTTGTTTGGTAAAATTGGGTTGTTGCATATTTTACTATCTTTAGGGTTATAACAGCTTTGTGGTTAACGAAGTAAACAAAGAATAATTTTGCAAATGATACACTCATGCGCTTTTTAATGATTACAGTCATTCTAGAAATGATTTTCTATGAATTTAACTTAAATGACATACAATTTTGACTCAAAATGGTAGGTTATCTCTTATGATGGTCTAAAATAAGATGGATAATGTTCATTTCTTAGGGGTATATAAAAATAGTAACAGGTCCTGCATTACAAAATTGCTGATGTATAATAAAATTTGTTGTAAGATAATATTAGTTTAAGAAAAAAATATAGGATAAATTTATTTCATTAATGTATGCCATGAAAATTTTTTTATTTTCAGATTTAGCATTATCTAGTTGTTTTGTAACAAGGCCTCAGGGTGACCTATGTAAATACTCATGCTTTCTTTGTGCTTGTTAAGTGAACTTTTTCTAATTTGTGCCTGGTTAGTAGACAATCTAGCTTTTTACAGGTTCAAAGTTCGGAGATGCTTTTAGTAAATACATTAAATAACTTATCCTAGTGCCATTGGATAATGTTTATAAAAATATGTCACCATGTATGCAACCCAATTTCACTCCTGACATGGACACATTATTTTCATTTTGTTCTTTAATGATATTGAATTTTATCACCTGAAATTTTAATCCGCTGTCGAATATTTTAAAATTTAATCACAAAAATTTTAAATATTCCTTTAGAGGTATGTCTCTATATAGGTCAATACTGAAACTTGGCATTGTTGGTAAGTACACAATTCTTGTTTATTGAACAATGCCAATTATGGCAACGTAGAAATGGTATCTGATTTGTACATTTTGGAACCAACTATACAAGGAATTACAGTTCGAGAAAAGGAGGATGGTAGGATACTTGTTAATTTTTTAAAACATCTATACGGCACAGGATATCTTCAGTAAAATAGGGATTAATTTATTTCGGATTATTTTCTGGTGGGTAAAGTTTAATACGTACATTTTTGTTTTTGAGCATAATTTGCATGTCAATTTGTACACACGATAGCTTATATTTTGATGTATAATAGCTTATATTTTGATACATAATATATTCATTTCACTTACCAACATTTTGTTTAAAGTACTTGTTCTAGAACTGGCATAAATACTTTTGTTTATTTGGGTCTACAGTAGAGATTTATTTGTAAGAACATCAGTAGTATATACTTTTGGAAAAAATCTTTAAACCTCTTAATTGTTTTATGTTGTATGCAGGGTGGTCTTAGATCAGTTGACATCTGATATTTTTGGTATTGACTATTATACAAACTACAATATAGGTATGTTCAACCTATATTTTCAATGATAAGATTTTCTGTCTGAATATATCTAGAAATCAACAATTGAATTATAAATGTAACAACATTAAAGTAAAAGAAAATTTTATATATGACACTCTAGTCAATGCAATATCAGAAAAATCCGTTGTGTCAATGCATAAACATCTTTTATACAACAGCAACTCTACTGTGACCTACTTATTTTTCAATCCTAACTGAAATTATTTTCCAGGTTAATATAGGATCACTTGCACTGGCTGCAAATCATAATATCAGACAAATTATTGAAGTATGTGAAGAACATGAAAAGGAAGTAAAGCTTTGCAATTTACTGAAAGAAATAGGATCAGATCGTAACAATAAAATCATAGTTTTTGTAGAAACAAAGAAAAAGGTAGATGATATTACAAAATGTATTCGTCGTGAAGGTTACTCAGCAATATCTATCCATGGAGACAAATCACAACCAGAAAGAGACTATGTATTATCTGAGTTCCGTAACGGAAAATCATCAATTCTTGTAGCAACAGATGTTGCAGCAAGAGGTCTTGACGTTGAAGATGTAAAATATGTTATAAACTTTGACTATCCTAATTCAAGTGAAGATTATGTCCACCGAATTGGTAGAACTGGACGTTGTCAACAAGCTGGTACAGCTTACGCTTTCTTTACACCTGGAAATCAAAGGCAAGCTAAAGATCTGATGGCCGTATTAGAAGAAGCAGGGCAAGTTATAAATCCTAAACTACAAGAGATGGCAATGTCTGCTCGAAGTGGTCAAAATGGACGCAATAGATGGCAAAATAGGAGTAAAGATAATTCATCACCAAATTCTAATGGATCTGGAGGTCGTAACAAAACATGGACCAATAACAAACAAAATGAATATCGTCAAAACACTCCTAGGGTAAATAATGGAAATGGTAATGGAATGAGGCATAATGGTGGAGATTTTCAAAGAAGTCAGAAGGTTTATCAATCAAATGGATATCAAAGTCAACCACAGTATCAGAATGGAACTGCATATGCGCAAGCTCCACATAATGCCTATGGTCAAATAAATGCTTACCAACAACAAAATGGTCCACCTCCTGCACGCACATATAGTAAGTTGACGTTTTTTGATGATGTCTACTATTAATGCTCCTCATGGTTTTGCTTTATCTTGCAGTATTGTATTCTTTTTGTATTAATCTGTCAAATATTTGAATTTAAAATGTATTACTCCATTGTTTAACAATATACAATGTTTGGTGTTGTTTGTTGTTAAGATTTTTTTACTAATTTGTTAGAAATATTTTGCTCTAAATTTTACGAAGGTTAAAAAGTTACTAAATTAGGGAAACCTGTGATATACAGTTAAAATGTATTTTTTTAAATATACCAAAGCAAAATTCGTTCAAGAATTTGAGCATTTATTTCGATTATTTTTTTGTTATATCGATATGTATTTATTTTTCTTTTTTGAAGTTCTATATAGTTTAATAATTCAAACGTTTTTATTTTAATGCCTTCAACAGCCCTTCAGATTTCCTTTAAATTTTCTAAATTATTTCAAAATTTTGAGGTTCATAGTGTAAAACTAAAGATACATTGCTCTAGATATATCTCTAGGTACAGTGACCTTTTTGTATATAAAGAATCAAATGCCACATTTTACTGTGAACATATTTTTAAATATTCTTGAAAATATCTACTAGCATCTACATATTAGTATACCATCTTTCAACTTATGCTTTTTCGAATTAGTCATTTATTATGCAGTCTTTTGTCTTGTGGCAATATTTTAAAAAAAATATTCCCATTTCTATTTATACTATTTCCTTTCCGATAATGGCATACATTAAAACAAGTTAATATATTTTTGATCTACTTCTAATGAGTGTCTGAGGATATTTATAAACTCCTTTGCAACATTTTAAAACTAACTTGGTAAATTGTCACAGATGTGATATTCTTATACATAATACCGCTAAGCAATGTTTTTAGTATCTACACAAACCTCTTTCAAAAACTGACAATTTGATTCATCAACATCCTCATTTTTAAAGATATGCAAAAACAAGTTAAAGAAAACAACATAGAAATATACTTTTTGAAATTGGCATATACAATTAACATACTTGTTGTGCTGATATCTTTCAAGATGTTCATGTTCATTTCAAATTGTCTTTTCCAGGTAACAGTCCAAGGAATTACGGTAATCAAAGGTATAACCAACATCAACAACAACGTCCCACTGCATACTCAGGACCACCCCAAGCAAGTAGTCCGGGAATGTACATTCCACAACACCAGTATATGATGGCAAATCCAGCTGCAACAGATGCTGGAATGCAGTCCATCCTAAATAATAAGTTCTTCCAAACTAGTCGCCTTCCCAGTAGTGCCAATCCCTGTGCATACCAATCAATGGGCCAAGGGCAAGGCCCCTATAATCAGTACTCAGCACCAATGCCCTACGCCTACTCATACACCCAACCTCCAGCTGCTGTGCAACAATAATTCAGCAGTACTGCATCTCACATCTCTCTATTACATTTTTAAGTTATGTTATAGAAATTTTTATTTTGTTTGTGTAATCTGATCAGTGTACATTATTTAAAATATCGTAATGGTCATCATTATTTGCCTTTGCTGTACAGAGAGAGTTGTGATTGAGTGTTAGGTGTTGGGTTTATTTTATAAGTTACACTGCTTTGCTTAATGTTAATAAAAAAGTATGTAATAATATATTCTTGCTAACTGCGTCCAAAGGCGACAGTTTGTAGGTGTTTGTTTTCTTGTCGTAGGGTCATGTCTTATCCCTGATCATCGGCTACACCGATTAAAATGACCTGCGGCTCATGTATTCTTAGTGTGTATTTGTGTCTTCTCGAGTGCAGCCTTGCCCCCGAGAATTAGCATAGTTCAAGTTGTATCTATCTGTATGCTGTTGAAATGCACGAAACATATAGAAGGGCAGATCGGGCTAAACTTATCGTTTTTGTTATTGTTTTTTTTTACTTATTGATACTATATATATATAAATATTAGATTTAATACAGCCAAACTTCTATATTTGATCTAGTTGACAGGGTACTATTTCAATGTGTATAGTAAATACTTTAGGATGTATGTATTAATAAGTGAATTATTTATTAAACAAGCTGCATTTGCCTCTTTTTAGTCATGATTTATTAAGTCATCATTGTTTAGGGAGTATAGGCTGTAAATTATAAAGTTAAAAGTTATTTGATCTAATGTGTATATTGTCTAATGATATTCAAGTAATAACATATAGAAGTTTGCCGGTATCTGGGAATTAATGATCCTGTGTGAGTTTTTCATGTTTTAACGGTGTACCTGTAATTGTGTGCAAGTGACTCGTACGTTAATTTTATTTATTGCGGATCATTACATGACTGCTTGTGTCCAGTGTGGTGTGTGAGGCACACAGGGGTCGTGTACATATATGTAGTATTAAGTATTAACTCGTTTGTTCGTTATACGCGTGGTGCTAGTCTGCCGCTGCGCGTTGCGTCCATCTGTGATATTTAGCGAGTAACGGTAGCAACAGAATAATATTAACTTTCCGTGTTTGAGAGAAACGCTGGTCGCGTTGTACAATGTAAAACCAATACATTGTTTGGAATGTGATATTTTCTCTAAAGACTGAAATAACTAAGCTATATTTTTTTTATAATGGGCCACGTTCGGTCCGCTGCAGCCCTCGGATACTATTTTATAGATGTTTTTTGTTTTGGAAAGAATTCGAGCGTGCTCTCCTCACTCGGATCGAGTGCAAATGTAGTATTGCACCGGGTTACTACGTTATTCTAAAATGTGATCTGTCGCGCCATTGCAAACGATAAACGATTTTTATTTTAATAAAATATTTAATATATTTCAGTCGATTTGTTGACTGACTTGCGTATGATAATTATTAGAGTCTCAGTCATGCATTTTTAAAGTCTTAACTGTTAATAAGTAAATATAGTAATAAAGTTTATTTGGTCATGTTTAGTTTTCCAGCGGTACAGTAGTTATAACATGGCCCTTACATTGAAACTCTTATTAATAAATAATAAAAAATATTTTTACTCTTCTGTAAGTTTCCAACAAGTGCATTTCTTGAATGTAATACAGTATTAATATATTATTCTAATAAAATATTCTAATTTATATATTTTGTTTTATATGCCTAGGATACAAAACCTTTTGCAAAGATTCCTTTCTTTCCTTTGTCTTATATCCAGTGCTCTATCCTTGTAACTCTCATGCCTCGAATACTATTATCCTAATTATCTTACATTAAAGATTGTATTAAGGATAAAGAATTTTCTATCAGATAAAAATTGTTTAAAGGCTCTTAAGCGTTCATAATTTAATAAAAAGCAAGTTTTTATTATGATCATTACCTGCTTTTAAGTAAACAAAAAAGTATTAACCTGAATATTTTGGGAATCTCATAAAAAAAATACGAAATATTTAATTGTCTCAAAATTTATGAACTTTGATTAAATAGAATATATTTTGGTTTGCTAAATGAGAGATTATGTTCTCTATTAGATTCACTTCATTAATTTAATAATAAAAGAAAAAATTAAACGTACAATTACCCACAAATTCTTTTAAATGAAAAGGACCTCTAATGAAGTTTGGCATATGACAATATTTGCTGTCTTTTTATTAATCATTGCCGATTGCTAGTGCTATATTTATAAATCATGACATTATGAAGGTAATTCTTAGTAACAGGATACTGCAGTTAATGCCACAAAACAGTTCTATAAATCAGTTTATTTTTACAAAAACCTAAATTTGTGCCATTTTATAAGGGAATAATTTTTTAGAAAAAATGACTATAGGCATTACCTCTTTTTTTAATGATTTAACAGTTTAGTTAACTAAAATAGCTGTAGGTATCTTTTCTGATTTACAATAATAAATTGATGTTTATTATGTTGCTATCTTGAGAAGAATAAATGATAAAGGTAAGTCTGAGATTATGCCTCAAGTATATTTTATATGAAAGGACAATGGAACAAATGCAATGTGAATTTTTAAACCATATATTGACATATTCTAACATTTGAGGACTGAATTACAATACAATTTTATTCATTAATTTCAGTTGAGAAAAAATCTAGCCTAGTTAGACAAAAAGAATATTGTACACCTAGCCGAGAAAAGATTCAATGGGTTGTGTTTTATATTTGACATGCACCTTAGAATAGATATGGTATTCCTAGTTCAAACAGGAAATAAAACATTTTTTGTTTCATTGAACCTAAAATCAGGAGAGTCAGATTAATTTGCCATATGCCAGATAGGATAAGGCATATCCATTTTATTTAGAATATATACTAATATGTACATTTTATATCTATGGAAAATATAAAGAGGCATTGATCATCAATAAGTATCAAGTAATTTGTTATGCATAATCATCAATTTGTTGCTATTAACTACTAGCTAAGTAGATGCCTATTTTTAATGAAATTTCTGCCATTTTGCAGAAATTACGATAATTTGTAAGTTTAGCTAATATTATGTAAGTATTTGAGATAATGAAAAACTGTAAAATTCCGTATTTAAGTACTTTTCAAGGACTTTTGACGAAATATTACATACGTTTTAAATATCCAATAAAATGTCACCTATTTTTAAACAATATATAGTAGGTATAACATTAACAAAGACTCGTTCTTAATAAATATGATTTCTCAGTGATAATGCAGCTTGCAGAAACAAATAAACTGAAATAAAAATGATATAACAATTATAGGTGAATCATCTTAAAACCTTCGTTTGTCTGAAAAATTAATATGTTGACCGTTTGTTTTTGGGAGCCATAGTCGAACACCTACATTAAAAATACAAGCAATATTTTTTTTATATAAACAATGGCTATCTATAAATCAACGTTATATATATGAAAATTATATTCAGTAATTAGTTATGTCACAAGGTATTCATATTTTTCTATCAAACAAACAATGCCAGAACATAATTACCAGTTTTTCTTTATATATTCTGCGAAATTAAAGTGAAAGGTGGACGCAATTACTATAAAACAGAACAAAGGATGTTATAATTTGTGTCGAAAACTTTATGTTAAGCGGCGCATGCAAAAATAACGGATTCACATATTTAAGAAGTAACATTTTTGAAAAAAATAAAATAAGATAAACAAAAATTTGAAACTCAATTTTTATTATTTCATACGTTTAAATATGACGTCCCATTGCAGCATTTGCAACGTCAGATTAAATTATCCCGGGCCAATCTAATCAATAGATGGAACGGAGAACAGAGAGAAATGGAACTGCTCTAGTCATAACTAACGCAATAATTAAAAACGACGAAATGCCCTTTGCTAAGTTAATAAAAAATTCTTTCAATTTTTTCATAGCTGCAAAACAATTAATATAATTTGAAACTAATTCTATTGTATATATATAATCGTTGTTTTGATTATTAACCACACCTAGATAATTTTTAAATTTCCAAAATAATGGATCAAAGTCTACAGGTTAATTTATATTTCAAATACTTTAAGTTTAAAATAAGCCATGAAAATATGTCTCTTAAACAATTGAATATACAAAAATAAACAATAAAATACAAGTTGTACAAAAATATTGATCTGCGCTTGAATTTCGCGCTTTGTGTTCGGCTACGAAAATCTACGAATGCAGGTTTCCGTTTTGCGGCCTCTACCCATTCCCGTGGAGAATATTTGTCTAGCCCTCTCTTATCCACCGGCCGTTGAGAAGGTAAGATGTGCTCTGTGAAATAAATTGTCTACATTACTTTGCTTGTTCAAAGTACATTTTGAGCACTTTGATTTAGTTTGTAATTTTATTATTTCTGTGTTTCGTAAAATTGATGTGATTTTCTAACTTCGAAATGTTTTTCCAGAATCTACTCAGCGCCATTAGGACAAGCGAAAGTTCCTTGTTGAAACTTAAATCACCAATTATCTCCACATTAAAAAGTCATCCAACAATAAATAACATGTAAGTTCTAACATTTTATTATATTCTTGTATTTATGCCCCGCTTAATTTAATATTTTGATGTTTAGAGAATAATTAATTTAATGTCTGCCATTTTTATGATTCAATAATTTTTATTTCAAAGAATAATTGTTCATGTATTTTTATTAAGATGTTTTATATGTTATTTTGAGTTATTGGTATTCAGGGTTATCAATATTTTGTTAATATTTGCTTCTAGTATCATAGAATATCTTTTAATCATAACCTTCTTCAAGTTAACGATCCGTTACGAAGTGTGAATTAGGGAACTTATACTGCGTTGTTACTAAGCGCGATAATATAGAAGTTTGCTGAGAAGCCTATAATGAATGCGTAGGTTTAATTGATTTTTTTGATGGCTGGGTGGCCATGTTGAATTTACCAGATGTTTTTATTGAAGTATTGAGTTTTATGCGTCATCGCACACATAATCTTTAGTCATATCTCTTAGAGATTTGCTTGATCCGACTAGTTGAGTATGAAGTAATTTTTGTACGCAAATGTAAGTATATTCAACTTGCAGATATTCGCATCTTTTCAAGTACATGTAATTGAGGTAGCCATTTTGTGTTAAACTTCTAGTACGCTGTAATGGATTCCTGTATAACATTGAGTCATCGAGAGTTCATACTAATTTTAATGCTCATTTCTACGTCAGCTGTTTTTAGATTTCGCAATCTTGAACTTCAGTAGAACTGTAAAGTTGCTTTATTTGGGAATTATGTATTTTTCATTTATTTCATTGTTTTCCTAATTGCGGTAGAAATCTTTTTGGTCTTTAGCTTAATTTGATTAAATCAATCACTACCAATATTTTGTAATACTTTAAATTTAAATCCCTTCAGTGTTTTTTTAGAAGTTCTATTATCTTAATGTTTCTTTGGCATTCAGATACAGCAATTCCTGAAACTAATAGTACGTGTTAAATTAATGAATGCAAATTTCCATGTAAGTTTTTTACTAATGTAACATTTGACACGATCAGTTTTGGAGCTTACCCTCCCGCTGTCGACCCGGAACTGCTAGTAAATGCAGTCAACCAGTCGTAGTGTCATAGAACAAATATCACCTTCGGGTGGTATGTCTGCATTATTCCTTTCTTGATGTTAGCTCATTGAGCGATGACATTAGGATTAACCAATGCTGATACATCCTAACATGAAAATAAAATTCTAGTATACATGCCAGATTATATATTGTAAAAAAGTAATTGTTGCTGTCTTAAATAAAGTTTTGATAATGTGAGTATATATTATGTATCTGTTTGTAGGTCTTTTGGAAGAAGTAATGGTGGCTCATTTAGAGGCCGTAGTAGTGGCGGCGCAAGCAATGGAGGATCTTCCTATGGAGGAAATAGTGGTGGTGGAGGAGGTAGTTATGGAGGCTCTCGCTTTGGAAGCAGCAGAGGAGGTGGTGGCAGCGGCGGTGGTAGCAGATTTGGTAGCAATAGCGGAAGTGGAATAGCAGGCAGAGGTCTGCGCAAACCAACTTGGGACATGAAGGATCTCCGTCCATTCAAAAAAGATTTTTATGTACCTGTTCCAGCTGTTATTAGTCGTTCCACTTTTGAAATTGACCAATACCGCATGTCTAAGCAGATCACTGTAGATGGTCGCGATACACCTAACCCAATACAGCACTTCACTGAAGCTAGTTTTCCAGAATATGTCATGGATAATATTGAGAAGCAAGGTTATGATCAGCCTACACCTATTCAAGCCCAAGGTTGGCCCATTGCAATGAGCGGAAGAGACTTGGTAGGCATTGCTCAAACCGGTTCTGGAAAAACTTTGGCTTATATCCTGCCAGCTATTGTACATATCAACAACCAACCTGAAATTAGTCGTGGGGATGGACCAATTGCTTTGGTCTTGGCTCCAACTCGGGAATTGGCACAACAAATTCAACAGGTTTGCAATGAATTTGGAAGCACTTCATACGTTCGAAACACCTGTATATTTGGCGGTGCTCCAAAAGGACCCCAAGCCCGTGATTTGGAACGTGGTGTTGAAATTGTTATCGCAACCCCAGGTCGTTTGATAGATTTCCTGGAAAAGGGCACAACCAACCTTCGCAGATGTACATATTTAGTTTTGGATGAAGCCGATCGAATGTTGGACATGGGCTTTGAACCACAAATCCGTAAAATTATTGAACAAATTAGACCTGATAGACAAACACTTATGTGGTCAGCTACATGGCCTAAAGAAGTTAGAAAATTGGCTCAAGATTTCTTAAACAATTACATACAAATCAATATTGGATCTCTACAGTTATCTGCTAACCACAATATTCTTCAAATTGTTGACGTGTGCCAGGAACACGAAAAGGAAGTAAAGTAAGTAACATTTTTATAAGATATAACACAAAACTATATTTTTTAATGATGAATCTTGTTACTCTGATGTTTATGAAGTAACTCTTTTATCCTCTAAGAAGAACTGACTAGCATAAATGTTTAAATAGTTATTTATTATTGTTAAATAGTTTCTAATAAGAAACTTCGTTACAGATTAAATAGCCTACTACAAGAAATTGGAAACAATGCAGAACCTGGAGCAAAGATTATTATATTCGTAGAAACTAAGAAAAAAGTTGAAAACATCACAAGAATAATCAGAAGGTTTGGCTGGCCTGCAGTATGCATGCATGGAGACAAGAGCCAACAGGAACGTGACTATGTCCTTAGGGAATTCAGAAATGGAAAATCTTGTATACTTGTAGCGACAGACGTAGCTGCCCGAGGACTTGGTAAGTTTGTAATTTGACACATCTAAAGGAAAATTAGTAAGGATTTTTATTTTTATCAAGAAACTAATTTTTTTTTTATTTCATTTATTTTTGGTGCATTAGTCCTTACTGAAGCATTTTTGCTGGTTCAACATAAGTCACTCCTTTCATTGTAAATAGGACATGATGAAATGGCATAGTAGCATTTTGGATGTTCCAGACTGGTTTCAAAGTCTTGGATGTAAATTTTATACCCTGATGCATTAAACCTTCAAAAGCCTAGTTTCAAGAGTTAATGTATTCTGAAGTACAAAATTTCATTCATTTAGGGTCTGATTGTGGCAGCTCATTTTTGTCTCAAGTTTTTGAAGCTTACATTTCTCATATCGTCGATTACTACCATCGATTTTTTTTAATTAATTATTTCTGCTGCTAAATACGCTTCAGTGTTACTTTTATTGTAATTAAAAAAATTATAATTGTCAATATTATGATTAAAAAACAAACTGCTTGTCAGAGGGTTTATTAATTATATTTTGTATTTAATTATAAATTGAAGGCAGTTGCGGCTGGAGGAATTTAAGCAATTTAATTGTTTTTATTGGATTTCAATAATTCAAAATCTAGTAACAATTCCTCTTTTTTTTTTAATACTTATAATTTGCAACGTTCATATTTTCAACGTTTAATTTTATCCATAATCAGATCTTTTCTAGCAGTGAGTTCATGTGCGAAACTCTACACTGCTTGTAATTATAAAATTAGTGAGATTAACTATTAATGATAATTATATTAATCAGTCTGGTTGTCCTTTTTTGTTTCAGAGGCACATGCAGGATGAGCGTAGTTAGCTCAAGTTTTTGTTTTGCTAATATTACGCCCTAGTTGTGTTCTTAAAAAAAGGATGCAATTTTGTGTCTTGCGGTGCCTCTGGGTGACTGGCTGCCCAACCTGAGGCAGACCAGTTAACGAGGTAGAAGACCGATTTTGGAAGATATATCGATGCACTTGCGCGCGACTAAATGGCACATGTTTGCTCTCCTTTACACAAAACAGCCCTCTCTGACCTTTAATCACGTTACACTACCCTAACTTTTGCTCCTAATTCAACTGTTACAACGTGGGAGGGAGACGTTTACATATCAAACAGATGTCATTCGATTTAGTTATCTTCCGTTCGGTCCTGCAGTGGAATTACCAATTATCACCAGCCTTTATATTGGGTCTGCTGCAGCCAGCATGTATTTGCTACTATTGCTGTACGGGTTTTTAATTTAGCCTCTAGCATCTTGTGGACACCAGTTCTCGAGAGCTGTGGTTAGTATCAATATCTATTTCTTTTTCTTATCATTCATATACAAATATTCACAAACAAAACAATTTTATTCAAACAAAGTTTGTTCAAAATTCATGAACCTTCAATTAAAATATCAATTTGTTTAGATACAGATCAAGTTTTGTTTGGATTGTTGAAAGTAAATTCTATCAATGTGATATTTATATGATACTACTTTTAGCAAGTTTTAAGTAGCCCGTGTGGTGGTTGTTTTTGTACAACCAGTAATTACTAATTGATGTAGAAATTTATATTAATGAAATGGTAATTTTTTATTTGTATCTGATCAAATTTGCTGCTGAAAGTATTAATTTATATTTTATTTTATTTGAACAAACAAATTTGTTGCTGAAACTTGATCATAAATGTATATGGTTTTGTAAATTTCAACCGCCACTTTACGAACTACTCATTTTATGTCAGAAATAGCATCGATACAAAAGCATTCAATACTTTAGATTTGATTTCTTTGTGAATATTTGAATTGTTACATTTCACAAAGCTTTTTAAAAGAGTGATCAATGTTTTAGCTTCATTCAAGTTTTTTCATAACTTCAAGCTAGTTATTTTTAATCCACCCCAATTTAGATTGACTGATCATTTAGTATTTTTAGTTATAATTTAGTATTGTTAAGTTTTAAGATTCCTATGAAGGAAAGTTCATTAATTCTAAAGTTTTAATTAATACTGAATGCTCTTTTACAGTTCGTATTTTCCAATAAAATTAATAGTATTTGTTCTTATTAAAGGGACCATTGCTATGTCGACATGGTCAGTATAGGAGCTTACCCTCCAGCTGTCGACCTGGAACTGTCCAAAATGCAGTTAACCTGTCGTAGTGTCGTAGAATATGTACCTCCTTTGGGGGTGCTTCAGCATTATTCCGTTCTTGGTGTTAGCTCATTGAGCAATGGCATTAGGACTAACCAATGTTTGAAACAGCCCCTATTTCTATTACAGACTCTTAAAAATAGCAAATTTTAGTATTATACTAAAATTTTCGTATTATATCAAAATTTTCATTGTTTTTAAAATTTTCGGATATCAAATTTAGTATGTAGTTAATCTTTCCTTTGATCAAAAATTTATTAATTTTAGGAAAATACCATATTGTTAAACTAATTTGGGGGTGATATTTTAATATTGTGTGGAATACGTAACTAATATTACTTTATTTTTAATAGATGTTGAAGGCATTAAATACGTCATAAATTACGACTACCCCAACTCTTCAGAAGATTACATTCACAGGATAGGAAGAACGGGACGATCAGACTCTACAGGAACATCGTATGCCTTCTTCACACCTACAAACTACAGACAAGCCAAAGATTTGGTATCAGTTTTGAAAGAAGCTAACCAGGTCAGTTGTCTATATTTACTTTTGATATTAGTTTTTATTTCCTCTCAAATTTGGCATGCCATCACTTTGTTACATCAGTGATGCATGAATGCTCTTGGGAGGAATATTACAGTGAGGGAAACATGCCTTCGGTGTCCACACATATCACGTCTGGATTCCATCCTCAAGTTTTCCAACAGTTATTTTTTAATTTAAAATTTTTATTCCCATGTCAAATTGCAGTTTTTTATAAATTGGTCTATTTTAGAACATATCTATTATATATATATATATATATATATAAAATTGAGTCTGATGGGCCTATCAAATAATCCATTTTATATTCAAAGTGAACTTTACTAACGTAATGTATATGTGAATGTGGTTCCCTGGTGGAAACCTTGTAGAGGCTCTGATAATTTTCCATACGTATTGGCAGATATATTACATATCTTTTTTTTTTTAAATAGGACTGATGTCAAATTGAGCTACTGTTGACTGCACATATGTCAGACAGCGATATGAATCTCTTATTTAAAAAACAGGCCACATTGGAAAGTAATGTAGCTAGTTCAAATATTTTCAATTTGATATTGCGCAGTGTATTTGGTGAATGAAATCTTACGTCATTTTTTTTATAGGTTGTGAATCCAAAATTATCTGAAATGGCCAGCAGAGCCGGAAACTTTGGAGGTAAAAGCAACAGGTGGGGCTATGGAGGTGGCTTCAAGGGAAGGGAAAACAATGGACCAAGGTCACACCAAAGGTTTGGTGGCTCTGGTGGAAACAAGACCAACAGTTTTGGAGGAGGAAACAGATCTGGAGGATATGGAGCAAAGTCTAATGGGACCAGCACGTTTGGTACAAAGACAAGTAATGGATTTGCTAGTAGTAAACCAGCAGCAAATGGGTTCGGGGGTGGAGCCCCAAAAACAACAAGCAGTTATGGTGGAGCACCAAAGACAAACGGTTACACAAATGGATACAGCAATGGCAATTGTAAGTATTGCATTTGAAAATAAATGTATGTGCGCTTCACTACTGCTTTACTTCTATCTTGACTCGATGTTTCTCAATTTTGGCTATGAATTGTAATATTTCAAAAGGTCATTTCCCCAATATTTTCAATTCTACTTTCATAGTCATTAATATTTGATTAGAGTTACTTTTATGATGATTTGCCTGTCTGATAGTTGTGATTATCATTTTACCATTTACCTCTAAGAAGAATGCTGATCTTTAAAATTTTATATGAAATTAAATTATTTGTTTCATTTACTAATACTTATTTTAATTTTGTTGCAGCGTATTGAAGAATCTGAACTGGAATGTTCGTGTAAATATCAGTATTCTCCTGTGCATTCCACACTCTTCAAGTGGGATATACTGTTGTTGAAATTGGTGTTTCAATCAATTATAGTTTAAGTGATATATTTATGTGGAACATATTTATTTGAGATTAGTTAGTTGTATATTCTTTTGTTATTTTTGTATTTTAGTTTTAATCACCAACTCTATTACAGGGTTTTTGTTTAGGTTATAAAATAATTCTACTTATACAAAGATGGAAGTGTACAATACCTGTGATTAGAATGTAGACATTTTGCTACACCATAGACAATTTTTTAATTATTTTAACTAATCTCTCACTCAATCTTTATGAAACTTGTTAGTTTTAAAGGTTGATTATAATAAACGTTTTTGTAAAAATTTATTGTTGATTTTTCATTATTTAAAAATTGTTCCTTCAAGGTTTTTTAACCAAAAATGATTTTTATGGAATCAAATAAAAATTATTTAATTAGCAAGTGTTTTAATTTAGGAAATTGTTCAAATTTGCTTACATCCTACTGCATATAAAGTTTAATTGGAAATGTATTTACACTTCTAAAGTTCTTGGAGTTTTATATTAAGTCAAGTGCAAGCAATTCAAGTTTTGTGACTGACAATGAGTAAAGTTTGATAAGTATGAATTTTAGTTTTTTCAAGTGAGCTGTAGAGGATTTTTAAGTATGTTTAAATAAAACCTTATGGTAAACATTGCTTACTGAGCCAACTTATGACCTATACAGAATTCTCATGATAAACCTAGTCTGAAATATTTGTGACAAAACAATCGTCACCCTAATGGCTTAACTTGTAGATTTAATTGATTGTAAGAGTACTGCCTTAATTGACAACACTGCCTTCCTAAAGTAAAGTTGTGTACATTCTTGTAAAATTTCTAGTTAGTAGATTAGAAAAATTTCGGCCGTTGGAGAGAACCTGGAGGAAAGTGCTTTTTTCACTTTCTATTACTGGTCACATGAATATTCGACCTAGTTTGAAATTTTGTTGCTATTTAGGAGAAACATTTTCATTGGGTGTATCCAAATAATTTTTCTTTAATATAACAAATTTTTTTACCTGAACTTCTGTTTACAATAAACTTGAAATTTATTATGTAGTATTGCAAATGCTTATTTCAATAGCTATCTGGAAATTTTTTTGTACCTATTTTTGGGTCTTGTAAAGTGAACATTTTTGAAGATCTTCGCTATGAAAAGTTTTATGAACATAAAACTTCTGAAGACCATGGCGAACATTAGACAATACCCCTGGGCACACTTGGCTATTGAATCACATTTTTATCCTTTGGCGTCACTTTAATGTAAATCTTTAACTAACAAATAGCATATTGTAATAGTTCATATTGAAGGGATTGCATGTCCATAAGTTTCTATCCTTCCAGAGCTTTTAACATTTGCATGTTCTTAAAATTTTTTTTATATACTTGAATCAAAGGATTTAAATCGAAATGAAATTTTAGTTGGAAGAAAAAATAAAATTTCAAACTGATTTAGAACAGCGGTTCTTAAACTGAGGTCCACGAAACAATTTTGACATGTACATTTACCTGTCATAATAGATCGTCAAAGTAATTGCTCACGACAAATACATCTTTTAGCACCTACGCCCAACCTACCCTTTGTGTAAGGTAGTACCTGGAAATTTCCATCGGTTAAATAATCCCTTGTGCATTGTAATTATATTTTATGACCACCATTTTGCAATATTTGGAAATTACACTTCTATACCGAAGTAAATTTTATGATTGTATAGACGTGCTAAGCAGAATATATAACGTTTTGTATAAAATTTAACAGGAATCAGTTTGTTGACGTATTCTCAGTAGAAAATTTTAGTTATGGTGTGAACACTATCTGGGTTTTGAACTGTGTTGTAACTGAACATTAGTATTGTCAAAAACACTCATAAAAATAAATCATTACCTAAACGTTGCAAAAATGAAAAATAGATGGTGGAGCATCAAGCTTGAAATACATCAAGACAGCAAAACGTAAAATTAGAAACAGTTGTATCATTTGGATTTACTTATACCTGCAATAAAGATGTGGAAAAACCTGTCTGTGTACTATGTCACATTTGTTTAACAAATGAAAGCATAAAGCCAAACTAAGTTGTCATTAGGAAATAAAAACAATGAACATTATGTTTTTGAAATAAAAAATGAGGCTTTTCAAGTCAAAAAGTAATATAAAATATTGCAACTGGCTGCATCAAAGAAAAAGCAGTAAGAGCATCATATCAAGTATCCCCATAACCGTTAGGAAATAGCATCTGTAGTTTTGTGACCATTTTTGCCTTCAGGAAGTCTACTTTTTGTTGTCCATCATTCCTTCAATGGGGTGAAGCTACTGTGGCCAGGAAGCTATGAAACATCCCCAAAACATGGTGTTGGGCGATTAATGGATGTGGTCGAAAGAAGTTTTCCAGTGGGTTTTAATGCAATAAAACTTTTATTTTGTGTGCTAATAAAAATGTTCATCTCTATATGTAAAAGATTTTTATTTAAATAACCAGCAATACGTATTTACCAGAACGCAGTGACTGGGATTATTGGGCTAGAAATTGGGTTTCAAAATTATTTCCTCTGTCGTGTCCTGATTCTGGCAACAATTTGATTAGGGATGATCCACTCAACACAGAAGTTAATTCAACAAAATTGAACTTACAAGTTTTTGGTTGCTTCTTAGATCTGATTAACCTGCACTCGCAAATAGAGCACTAAAAGATTTGGTTGTTTTGCACAACATACTTGTGTGAAAACAGGCTTTAGTGTATTAATTGAGCGAGCAGGCTTCAGAATAAAATGTTCCTACATCGAGCCCAACAATGCAGTTCGGGTTTCAAGAAAAGAATTACATTCCTCTCATAGTAGGTAAGAATTAATTGCAAGAAATACAATAAAAGCTTTTTTGTGTGCAAATAACTAATAATAAATTTGACCTATTATATACATATGTTCAAGCTGTATTTATTCTTTTTGTTAATTAAATTTTTATTTTGCAATTTTAGTTCAAGAACTAATTTTTTTTATGAATTTATTGTAATGAAATAAAAACTTTGTGACTGCAGATATATAATAAAAAATACACCTATTTATGTAGCGATGATTATATATTTCACTTTAAAATAATAATAAATATTAATCAATATTTGTTCAAGAAATGTTTTTTTTATACGACTTTATTGTAATTTTTAATGCAATAAAATTTTTGTTTCATTTGTGTGCTATTAAACATTTACATTTCTATATGTAAAAGACTTTTATTTAAATAATAAGCAATATATATTTATCTGAATGTAGTGCATGTGGGGTCATTGGGCTAGAAATTGGGTCTCAAAAATGACGTAAAATGTTTATTTTACTTCTAATTATTCAATTTTTACCGTATCCCCAACAGTGGCGCAGCCAAGGAAGGGCTAGAGGGCTGTAGTCACCCTTTGGGCTAGACTGTACCAAACTCTCTGGTACGCTCATGAAGCCTCTTTTAGCACCGGAACTTTTTCTCGAAAATCTCGAGGCGGTCCTCAGACTACATGAGTTTAAGAACAGCTAATTTAGAGTAATAAAAATATTCAACAGGAAATTTCAGATGAAGCAGCAATTTGCAAGATTATAAATACAATAAAAATTAGAAAGCCTGCTTGTGTCTATGTATTAAAGATTTAAATTTATATATATTAATGTCAGGTATTCTATTGAAAATATAAGGCACATTATAACCAAAAAATCTTCTGAAAATTTCCAAATTTTGTCTTGGCATACATATTTTTTTTCTGTACCTAATGCTACATCCGTTTGATAAATAATCTTATCGTTCGATAAACTCGTTTAAAAATCATTTTACCTGTAAAAAGATATATTTTTGAAATTTTGTCAAGTAAAATTAATTAAATGCTCCTACTAGACAGAAGTATATGTAATATTAAATATTTTATATTTGTTTTTGGCAAAAAATACATCCAGTTCAGGATCAAACTGAAGATAGCAACCCAGGGTATGTTGTATGAAATGAAAACCAGGTGATTTAAAGGGGACTTCCAATTGGTTTACCTTCTACCACCTTTCAGACCTCATACAGTGTTTGTCATTATCATTCTTCAAATCTTGCAAATTCTTGTCATATTTATTAATAAAAAAATAAAGTTATTAAAAATATTTTCTACAAGTTTAATATTAATCAAAAACTTTTACAAATAAGTATACAAGCTGTTCATCAGATTCTGTTTTAATTTGTTAATTATTAAATAAAATCTATTTTGATTTTACACTACTTTGTGAATTTTATTTCATTTGAATACAAGATCGATAAATTGCAAGAAATATTTCTATTCCTAAAGAAGATACACATATTTCTTTCTTTACTACTTTATAATTTATGTACTAATACAGAAAATAAAATTATGATAAAAATTTCAGCATTAGCCAGAATACAACAAAATCTAAAGAATTTTAGGGCGTCATGAAAAAAAAAAAAACAAAACATGAACTGCTTTGTAATATAGTAAGTCTTTTTAACAATATTATTTTAAATGAGACTTATAATATTCTGGATAGCTAATGTATCATATATAGTAATAATAATGAAGAATATTTTGTTAAAATTTATATTCGTGTTAGGGTATTCGTATCTTTCTACTTGAGTGATATTGGTTACTATATTAGATACTACAGTTTAGTGTACATATTTGGTATTAATTTAAAAGAAATTTAGGAATAGCACAAGGTAGAATAACAGATTTAACTTAATAAGTTTATCTTAGTACAAATGAGCTAGAGGTATATACGTTGAATAAGCAAAAGCCAAATCTTATTTATCAGAATTGAGTATTAGATGATATTAAATTACTCTAGGTTATTTTGTTTGATGTGACATTATTATGTCTATTATAACTCAACACGAATACCCAAAAGTTGTTGTAGAGAAAGATATGGCACTCTTAAAAACTAATTAAACTATTGATAAAATTACCTTAAAAATAAAAATACATGAATTACTAAATATATATACACTTATAAAATTCCAGGGCTTTTTATATCAAAATGTATTGGAAATAATTCCAAACTATACCATTCAAACGTAAAATATTGTTTAGTGTATTTAACACCATAATTAATACAAAAACATTATTTATCCAAAAAGAGATTCACATAAGTTTTATATATAAGTATGTACATAAACTTAAAATTTAGATATATACAACGAATTACAATATAAAATATTTATCATATTTAAGATAAATTTGCAGTTTCTCCATTTTCTATACTCACATTCATTTTCCAAATCTGTCAAAATCTTTCAGCACTATTTTGTGATTGGAAGACATATCTGGAAGTAAAGTTCTATATCAATTTCAGAAAAAATATTTTATAAAAGTGAACTAATTTTCAAACTCAAACCTTATGTTAATTTAAACTAAATAACTCAGTTAATTATTCTCTCAACTTATGTTACCTTGGTAATTAAGTGTATAATAGTGTTTGGGTCTAACATTATTCCCCAATTTCTGTTAAGAGATTGTTACTTAGCTCTCATATCTTCAACAAGTACTTAATACATAATACAATATCTGAAAATAAGAAGGTGCTGCTTTTCAGTAATATTTTTACAATTTTTTTTATGCTGTTGGATTATTAATAACGGATCCTGTGGCCTCCAATATTTCATTGCAACATCGTAGGTCTAATTCACGGGTTTCAACTATTTCCAACGCAAATATTTTTAATATAACTATATTGCTTAAACTGGAAGAACTTGATACATAAAAGGAGTGACCTTAAGACATTGCCACTATTAGTGTGCGCAAGACAATTGACATTCTGTCTGAATAAGTCGAGCAGCTGTTCAGAAGGTATCATCTCGCAAGCACTATCTGCATGATAAACTATTTGCCAACACTAAGGTAGTCATGTCATCATCTGCATAAACAATTGACTTTAAAGTATAATACATATTATTCATCCTAATAAATTATATACTCTATGAAATAAAAGTTTAGAAACATGAAACTTTTCCTGATAGGAGAATTAAAGGCAGATTTAAACTGGTGCTGAATTTTAAAGGGAAAGCTAATGTAAAATCGAAAGACCCATTAATGACTGATTACCCTTAGAGAGCTCTAATATGAGCCATTGAAGATCTTTCTATTGCCTATTGTCATAATTATGAATACCTACCCGTCTTAACTGCCGATTTAATGAATGCATGTATACCATGCAGTTTAAATTAGGAGAGACACACAATGTTCTGTTTATTGTTTGTATGCATGCTGATCTAATAGGCTTTTTTTGTAAAATGAATAAACATTTTAAAGAAGTAATGTGCCGATCGCAAAACGAATGACTAAAATTTACTAGTAAAAACGTAAGGTTATTTACATGAATGAAAAAGCAGTAAAATGACCTGTTGATAATGACATTTTCTAACGGATCAACCCCATGTACTTTGGTAAACGATAAGTCTTTCTGTTTTAGAGTTGTCAGTGTGACCTCAAATTTGGGAAGGTGGCAAGGTCATCATCCATCAAACTACTACCGATGAAAACCCATTTAAACGGAAAGACACAGCTCAAGCACCCCACTGATGATAATTATTCATCAAATAAAATGAGCTTAACTGCTATTATATTAGCACCGTAAAACCTTAGTTTCATTTATATTAATCGATTAATAAATTATTTAATTACTTGATAAATATGAAGCTTGACTAATGTTCAGTCCTTAATCATCAATTGTCAGGCTCCACCAGAGTTCTAGTGCAATTTAGTCACTTCGTTATTGTTATCATCCATAAGAAATGTAAAGTCATGAGTTTCAATCTCAACTATATTATCTTATGATCTTGATGAAGTTTTTGAAGTGAAACTTACTCTAAATATATTGCATATTTTCACTTGACCCAAATCTTAGAATTTTTTTAAAATTCCTGCACTGTAATGAAACTTATTTGTTTCAGAATTTTCCAGAAAATAATTGATTGTAACAAGATCAACTCTAATTGTAGTTTATCTGTAGTAGTCACTAAATAATTATAAATGACTCTTATTACTGCCAAAATATTCTAACAATTGTTCGTTTTTTGGTAATGAAAACTGATAAATGAACTTAAAATTATCTCATTTTGTACTAAACCACAGGGCACTTTGTACTTTTTTTCATAATGATAGGTTTTAAAGACAAATAATGGTGCCTTGTTCTGCAATCATGCAAGTGTGATAATGTGTACTTCTCACATGTGTTGCACCCAATATTTTTTCTTCTTCAGAGCAGAAAGTTTAAAAAAATTTAAACTAGTATTAATATTTTGACACTGTAAAAGATGCTCAAATATTAAATTACTTGGAAGATAGTTCTAGTCAACCATGTTTACAAACAATGTAGTGGATAGGGTCTGGTTGATAAAAAATATAAACAAGTTTTAGGGTTAACGTTTTCGGAACCTTTTTATTAATGTTTTTGTCAACCGGACCATTTCCACTACATTTTTTTTTTACTCAAATATTACTTTTCAATCACACAAACTATGTTGCTATGAGTTAGTTGTTTGTATCACCTTTCCAACAAGTGTATAAAAAAAGAGGAACTTTACCCCAATAAAATCAGTGGGAATAGTTACACTTTCTGCACGGAAGTAGTAAAACATTTCTTAGTTATAATTAGACAATAATAAATTGTCGGAAAGCCTTCTTTAGAAATTTTACTGGGATGGTAAAGTTCATTTAAATTAGTAGGATAATTTTCTTTTTTAACAGATTAATTTTAATGATGGCAATTCTTACGTAAGATACAAAAATTGGCAACTACATAGGTACTTTATATATAATATTTATAAATTTACTAATTTATATGTATATTTCATAATATTACACTGTCAGCTAATGACTTGATGTTTGTCTTAATATTATAATTCCTTTATTTTCAAACCTTTGATTATCAGATTTCACTGTGCGTTTTAATTAGGTTCTATCTGCATTAATTTCCATGAAAAACCATATTTAAAACATCAGACTGCTTGTACTTAGTAATAATACTCTAAACAGATAATATTAATAGCTTAATTTTTTTAATTTTGTGCAATGCTATTCTATATACCCATAAAAATGTAGTTGAAACCATGTTGTAGCATATGCTGCACATGGGCAAATAAATTATTACACTTTGCAGAAAATAGTCTGTGATTTTGAATGCATCATTCTATAACACATTTCCATATGAATAGATTCAATTCTGAAATTAAGAATGAATTTTATGCGGTAAATTAATACATTGTAGGTTGTAATTTTATACAAATAATAGTAAACGTAAAATAAAAAAAAAAATTTATCGCACTATCTAATATTTTGTATCAATCATTTCTGGCTGGATACAACATAGGTACTCATAATATAAATAAAAGCTGATGTGTTATCGCTTGTAGTTACCTAGGCAAAACAAATCTCACATTAAAATACTTAATGTGTGTTTTGTTTATTTTAAGTTGAAACCAATAGAAAAGTAAGTACATATTTTTAATACTATTGCAAATAATTGCTTTTATGTATGTCTTCATAACAGTTGTCTAGTAATGTTTAACAAAAGTGACAAGTTATCTTGCTATTATGTGCTATACAAGATTTTTGTTAACTGGATATCATGTCCAAGAAGACCCTATACCGATGTACGTATGGTGTATCTCAATAACAATAGTAGTAAGGAGAAAAGTAATTACACATTGAGGGGTTCATTTATAAGACAAATTTACTGGTGCAGGCTAAATTTTGCTATTGTGTTTTGTTTTCAAGGAAAATGCGATTTTTCGAAATTTTATAAAATTCCTTGTTAAATGAAGACAAATAAAGTTCTTATGGCTTTCCTCTGCAAAAGCAAAATTTGCTATGCTTCAGCAGTCCAGCAAGTGACGTTGTGGAAACTTGCAAAATTTGACATCCTTGCATATTGGTGGTCTTCATGTGTTTTAAGGCGAAAGTTTCTTGCTCAGGTGTCCAATATGTACCGTCCAATTCAGCCTGCAATCCAGGTTCAGCTTCAGAAACTTAAATGAAGTAGTTTCAGTATAAAGTCCAGATGCAAAAAGGGTCGCCATGACCTACTGTGCAATGTGTGCCATGCATGCAGACGGCAATCAAGGACCGGCAAAATTTGTCTATTTTATCCATCAATTAAAAAAAAGTTTCTATATTTTTCATCAGTTTTCATATACGGGTTTAAATATTTAGTGTTGTGATGTTACGACTTTATAAAAACTCTTAATAGAATAATACTTTATAGCCAAAAGTGTTTACCTTAAAATAAACTTATTAATTTAACTTCACAAAAATGAGTTGTTAAATAGCTTTTAAAATATTTTCATTTATAAAAATTTTACCTAAATTTTTAAGTCTAAAAGGAAAATAACATTCTTCTCTAGAGCACAGGACAACAAAAACAATAAACGGGATAGTTAAATACATTTTTTATGAACCAAGTGATAGTGTAACTGTATTTACTAGTATTTATGAGTCTACTCCTTCGACATCTGAAGTAAAACAAGCTAAAGAAAGCTACTTGGATTCTGCAAAATAAACTTTTCTTGTAAAGAAATTTTCGTATCTCAAAGCAAGGAATAAAATAATTTGGATACATTTTTTAAGCCAATTACTTATAATAAATTAGTTTTGTATTGTAAGTTTTACTTGTAAAAAAGTATTTCACAATTTACAAATGCTGTGTTGGTTTTATTTTCCAACATAATTAAATAATTAATATCAACTTTTAGTCTTGTATATAGTTAATTATTAAATACAATTTCTATGTTATTAGACTTATCTATGCTCCGTCTAGAAATATAAAATAATTAGTGTCAAGAAATAAACTGTTTAATAATAAGTATTTTCCCATTTTGTTACTTCTTTAATAACTAAATAAAAAAATAATTTTTGGGGGTGGCATATTTAATTTTTGCACTCAGGTAGCTATGGCCCTCGTAACGGCTCTGGTTGCAAATGACATTGTTATATACACAAGAATATGATTGGCTTTTGTTTTAACAATGGTGGTTGAGTCTCCAGCAATCAGAAAGAATGTATAGCTAGCATAAAGAATCAGGCTCTAACCTCAGATACATTACCTGGGAGGTAGTTCATGTACACCATAAGGAGCAGTAGGCCCAGGATGGATCTCTGGGCAACACAACAATCTAGTTTCAATTATTGAGAGGTACTCCTCTACTGTACAATCTGATTTCAGCAGTTAAGGTATGAGTGCTGCAGTTGGCCCGGAATTCCTTTCACACTATAGTGGCAAAGTTTTCCCAGAAGGATCCCATGGCACACCATATCAGAAGTCTTAGTCACAAGTGGCTGTTTCAACTTGTATTTTATTTTCAAAAGCTTCCATAATTCTTCTTATAATTTTCGGGAATGCTGTCATTGTTTACCTATTTGCACGATATCCATGCTGGTTATCATTAAAAAATGGATGCTTTTCAAAGTATTTTGTTAACGTGAGTTTTCACATATGTTTACGTTGCCCTTTTTATGAATTGGAGTAATGACTGACATTTTTAATTCATCTGGATGAAGAAGAATCATTTATTTAATACAACCTAGAGCACGTGTAAGATCTATTCATCTAATGTTATTAGTAAGGTAGATGTGAAACCACAGTAGTCCTTGGCATTTTTTGGTTTGAATGATCTTAGTATGCCTCTCACCTCAGTGTCGTCAACAAGATAAAGATAGGAAGTTACATGGTCACACTGCCGCATTAGATTAGCTAGATGCCGGTGAGAGCATGGAATTCCAGAAGAACATATTTAAGGCCTCAGCTGTAAGACACCCATTGTTTGATCATCTGCTTTCTGTTTTTATAAGTTTCCAAATTGTTTGTGCGTGTTTGTTGAACTTTCCAATATTCAAGCACCATTTAGTCTTTATTCTTGTTCGATTTTTCATTTATAAATTCTTTTACAGGCATTGTCAACTCTCTTAGATTCTATGTCACCTACAGCATTCTCAATGTTGCCCAAAGCATCCAGGATGTTCAATATTTGCCGTATCTTGTCAGTGTAACATTTTTTCTTTTGGTTGTTTGATTTGAGAATGAGTTCCTTCTCAGGCATGATCCCGTCATACAGTGTCTGAAGTGTATGATGGAAACTTGTATATGATTATCTTGCTTCCATAGCCCCGATACACAACCAATCAAATTTCCTTCAAGATGAAGATATTAGTATGCGCTTTACAGTTTGTTTTTTGGGATCTTTCAGGTTTAGGTAAATGGCCCTTAACAACCACGAGCTGAGCATAATAGTCTGACATATGCATGTTTATGCATAATAGTCTGACATATGCATGTTTATAGTTTTACTGAGGATTACTGCCGATTTGTGCACGTTTGAAAACATATTATCTAAGCAACTATATGTTTCATTTGTTAATCTGAATGGGTCAAGCATTAAAATATTTACTTCATAGGATGATGTAAGTTACAGGAAGACATATTTCTCCCTAAATATTAAAGTCTCCAACGATGTACAATTTCCTAGTTTTGAAACCGACTGCATGAAGAGTTCAAAAGTCTCATCTGGGATACGATACACTGTCACAAGACCCTGTTACACATTGGAGACTCAAAAGCTACCATCTCTATAACTGATACTTTTGTGATTATCAGTACACCACCTGCAGAAAACATCGCACACACCAAAATTGGTTATGCTTATCTTTATTAAAAGATCTACACCAAACCAGTTCTTTATCACATAAGACACATAGATCCCACTTTCATGTGTTTCCCGTGTTAAATGAAGTTCTTCCAGCTTGTTTCTCATGGATTGTATATTGGTATTAAGCAATGATACATATTTAGGTTTATTGTTTTTATTAATGGCGATACTATTTGGTACATGGATTATATTTATTCTTCTTTTTATAGCCAGTCTGGCGAAAAAACTCCCCATGGCCAAAGAAAAGGCTTCAAAAATTACACGTATCACTACTGGAAGGCACTGTAACTTGAAAGAAGTATATTCATCAGTGTACTTTGATTTTAACCCTTCACACCTGAGCTCAGATATGCTTTTTTTTAAATAATCGACTATATCTTCCTGCTTTGTTACACTTTACATCCTGTAAAAAGTCCATTGTCTTTAAAGCATCCTTTAATTTGTTACCAATGTAGTACCATGAATGGATTCATTTATAAATTCACTACCTGCACTGTTATTTATTTTCTTTCCTTTGCTGCATCCATATACCACCCTTCGTTTTTCTTTTCTGATCCACTACCTGCTAAATCTACTTCCAAATCTGCCACCATCTCTCCTTTCTAAGGACACCTTTTTGACATTTCCATTTTTAACGCATCCACTTTCTGTTGCATATGATGACTCCGGTTTGCGAACAACTTGTTCTTCATTGGCCAATATTTTTCATTAATTTTGACATGGCTTACTACTGTTCCTTTTTGCAACATCTACAAATATCTATCCTTATTTGGTAACAGAATCAGGAGCCACTGGCATATTTGTTTTTAGTAATTTACTTAGATTCACATTCAGTGCGTAGAATTCCATGGCCACAGTAAATATCTTCAGGTTTTCCGGGAGATAGATTCACATTGTTAACATGAAGAACATCAACTTCATCACACAATCCATTTCCTGCAACTGCACGTATTTGCCTGCACTATTCGCTCCACCTCTTCAACAAATCTACCAGGCAAAGCTGCAACTTGAAAAGTGTCATGATTGGAGCAGCTTGGACAAAAGAACCTTTATTATTCTACTGTTAAGCTACAAAATACATATCTTCTTGGAAGCTAAACTTGCAAAACTACGACATGAAGGTCTGGACACCCGTGAAATGAGTAGCAGTGTGTGACATCATTTCCTTGACACTACCAGTAGCCATGTTCATGTGAATTTGCAAAGTGACTTTCATTATAATTTCACACAATGAAGTTTAAAAACCGTTAACGCTTGAAACCAATTTTATAATATCTGATTTTGTTATTAGCAGAACTACATGTGTACACTTTGTCATATATACACTGATTGTACATTTCTAATAGTTTTTCAGAAACATCAAAGTTTATTTCATTTATGAATACGGGCAAACCCCGTTAATTATAACCATTTTTTCTTTAAATCATTTTCTATATTTTCCACAAAAATCATCATTTAAAACACAATGGCATAACTTACAATATAAATTAGTGTTAGGTCAGCGTTTATATGTGATTTTTTGCGATCCATCGGTAGTTCTTGTTCACGATACAGCAAAAAAACATCAATATAAAAAATAATTGCATCCTGGGCGGTCATTTGTTGCTAAGGCAAGTCAGATATGATTTTCCAACGAATCCAAGACGTTAAGGACTATGTTTATCCCTATACCTTCTCGTGAGATTCTTAAAGCCAATTTCAGAATCTCGCAGGAATGAACTTCAGAATCTGCAATTACATTAATTAAAAAACCACTTGCGGGGACAATACTATCATATTGCTGTTATTCATACATGGATATCTCTTCTTTAATTATTTTGCTCCATGTTTCCATAGCATATTGATAGTAAGTAACAGAGTTGCTGCCATATGCACTTCTAATTCAGTTTCATTTCCTTTATTTTGTTCATTCCTGTGTTGAGCTGGCTTCACACGCAACTCCTCCATCCATCGCTGTCTCTTGCCGTCACCTTAAATTTCCCCTCTGTCATTCCTTTCTTGCTATGCTCATTTGTCACACCTCTCTTCCATGTGTTCAAAGGTCTTCCTACTCTTTTTTAACAAGATTATACTCTAAAAGTTCTCAGGTGTTTCCTCATTGTGTGACCAATTCATCTCCCTTATATTCTACTCACCAACATCTCAACAGACTCCTAATTTATTGTAGTGAAATAAACACTTTTGTGACTTTTATTTAACGTCGGCCTATTTCCGCTGCTATGGTCAATCACCGAAGCCAGGGATTAGGCTCCCACACCTGGGAATTTTGCCGCATACAGCGTTCCAACTGGAATTGGGTTCATTAACGTGCACGTGGTCTTCATTTACCAACAATACACACGACCCACATATTTACTTTCCTCCCGGAAAACGAGAATTACAGAGACTTTTCCCTAATCACAAAAAGCCGGTCACTTCTGAGTCTTGAACCTGAGACCCCATGCTTAGTAGCCTAATTCTTAGCCACTGAGCTAACGACACGGCTCTTTTGTGACTGTAAATATATAATAAAAATTTACACTTATTTATGTAGACATGATCTTGATCATTTTAAAATATTAATAAATTTAACCTAATATTTGTTTGTGTGCTATAAAAATTTTCATCTCTAAATGTACAAGACTTTTTTTATTTAAAAGCCAGCAATACATATTTACCAATATTTACTAGAATGCAGTACCTCTGGTGTCGTTGCACCAGAAATGGGGTCTCAAAAATGAAGTAACATTGTTATTTTCCCCCTAACTTTTAAATTTTTTACTGGAACCCCAGCAGTGGCGCAGCCAAGGGGGAGCTAGGTGGCTATAAATGCAAATCCTATAAAACTTGAAACGTTCATCAATTGCTAGAATTATTAAAGGAGGTAGGAGTTTTGTCATTGGTATATAGACAAGGTGCACAATAATGACAACTTTTATATGTACTATATTGACTGATGAGGTATTAATTGCAAGCGATGGAATTTTCAACAGACACAACTAACACTGGTGATCTGATGAAAATCCACATCAGCTTCTGGACAACAAAAAGTGCAAGGAATGTATGGGTTTATTGGTTGGTGTGTCTCATTAGGTAATCAAATTTTATATTACATATACATGGGAAATTCAAATGCCAGTGAATGAAAAAGCACGACTCTTTTTTTAACAGAAATTTTATAATGACCACGGGACCTAACAGATGACCACCAAGTTCTCCTGACCAGACACCCCTAGCCAGTATATCAATATTGAAGAACTAAGACAAAATTTCGAAAATGCTGTGGGTATGCAAGTGTCAGCATTATTCATATTGCAAATGCTCGAAGTAGTGTTAGAAGATGTAATTAGTGCATACAAGCAAACGGAAGGCAACTTGAACACCTCAGATAATTTAGTTTTGTTATTAAATTTTATTAAAGAATTAAATTTTTTTGTTATAAATTAGTATAATATTATGCATTTAAAATATTAATATATCAAATTATATCATGGTTGGAAACTGATTTTTCAGCGCTTCAGGTTCAAGTGCTTTTATGTATGACTTCCACCTGGTTAGAGTTAATCAAGAAAGAAAAAATAAAATTTTCCAACTTACTAATTAATGGATTCAGAACCTTATAGATCTGATTATAGTCTATCCACTTTCTATGCACAGCTAGAAAGATCGGATGATTCTATTTTTTCATTTGATAAACGTGTGTTATAATTTTTAAACATGTCGTTTTTATAACAAGTTACAAGAATAACAGTTTTTGTTTAGCTATCAAAGTTTAAAATGACTTAGTAGGATTCTGAAACTGACTCTAAAAAGTTATAAAACTATACAATAATTACCATCAGGCTTATCCACAATATGTATTACAGATTCTATTTCATTACATTCCAAAGCCTCTTCAACAGTTTTTGTATTTGTGCGCCGACAGACATCTTCTTTGCTGTTTTGCTTGATTTTTGTACTACTTATAAGTTTTTTATGGTAGGTTTCAATATGACCAAATACAAAATCATTTTCTGCACAATATTCTAAAGTATCAAGTGATTTTTTTATTTTATGTTCATACTTTATTCTCTTTTTTATCGGGAAGTCTCTATGAAGATTTTCATGTACCAATCTGCGACAAGATTTCATTATTTTTTCTAGATCCTGACCATCTGCATCTGTTGGTATATTATGCCATTGTCCAAAAGTATATTTTGGTACATCATAGCTTTGATATTTAATTTCTGATATATATGAATAATCTTCAATTTCTTCTACTGGAAAGGAAGGTCTGTACTCATCAATTACTTTAAAACAAGATTTAATTATCTTATCAAGGTCTGCTTCGTCTGAAGATTCTGGATTATTTTTTGATTGTTTATAAACAGAACGAATTGCTGGCTTGAAGTAACTTTTCTTTGATAACTTTGCTCTCTTATCAATCTTCCTTACCACTGCTGAACGCATTTTAAATCTTTTGCCAAGTAATTCAGTATCGTAGAAAACGGATTCTTCCGAGTCATCTACAAACAAAATATCAATTTAACATTTTTGATTAATAAAAGTTATTTTTATTAGATTATGAGAGACAAAATGCACTTATCATTATGAGTTTCAATGAAATAAACTGTCGTTTCGATGAGAATTATTGTACATATCTAATCATCAGTATCTTAAGGCTCTTCTATAATTTTAGTGTTCATACAAAAAACTATTTTGTTTTTAATATTTTTCTGGTGAATTTCTTTTTGCCAACTTTTTAGGCTGCGGTCAGTAAAATGCTTTCCTTTATTCACTCACTAGTTATGACTTGAATAACAACAGAACATGATGGAACTATTGACCAGTAAATTTCAGTTGTTTGGATGGTAATTAGTAGTCAAAATAATGGAATTTTCTTTTGGCAAATTAGTGTGAGCAGAATAATATAATGTGATGAAAGCCTTCAGAGTTTTTATTATCACTAAGTAAACATGAATTATGGACATTGAAAATAAAACAAACTAACAGCAACCATAATGTAGTAATATTTGATGATTATTATATGGAAACCAATTTTTAGATATCGATCAATAATTAATGTGTGCTACAAGAAACAAGAAGTTTTGTATATGAATACTAACATTGTGCCAATGATTAAAATAATTTTAATGACATACGAGAATATTAATGAGATGGATTGCAAATAAAGATATACCAAAAGGTAAATATAGCTAAAATTAATACATTTGCATTAGCACTAGATCTTTCTAGTGCCAGTTCAGTAAACTGTAATTAAATGTATAAAATAACTGAAAATGGTAATATACATTATTTTAAATAATTGATGGTCAGCTTAAATACCATATTCTACTAAAATTTTGCATTCCTCATTATATGGAACTAATAAACCGAGTCTAGTGAAGATCAGCATTATATTTCGTGTGTATAACATTAAACAGAAAATTCTGTTTAGCAGTGTTAATATAATATAATTACTACACATGGCAATATGAGTACAAAAATGTGAAAAGAGTTTATAAATTTTTGATGTTAAAAAGAGTACATGTTCTCTTTCAAGTGTATGGTTAGTAGGTAGGTAACCCTACATTTTCCACAGAATGTAGATTTGATTCACGAATCTCGTGGTTAGAAATTCTATAAATTAATCAATTAAGTTGCTTTAGAAAACATAATATTTCAAAGTTAATTAAGGTATATTTCAGTACTTCCGATCTTTCTTTGTCACAGAGTCATAGTAAAAATTAATATGTTCAATGGATGCCATAACTTAAATAAACAAATAATATATAATAACGTACTTACATAAATCATCGTCTGTTTCGTCTATATCCATACTTACTGGCGTAAGTATTATTTAAACAAATCTTTAGATGGAAATATTTGTAATCCCTGTTGACAACAACAAAGACACGTGAATCACACTAGTTTTTGCAGATTGGCAATGGAATCTTATTTCCTATTGGTCAAAATATGACACTACAGAGGTGTAGTTTCAGTGCTTTACCCTGCAATTCAGTGTCGTGCGTTTTTTATCAATTACACTGGTTATATAAACTACTGTAGTCATACCTAAGAAAATAGAGCTATTCAAAAAAATTAAGAACCGGTTCTCCCCCCACCTTTACTACGAGTCAGGGAAAAACATTGAACCAATTTTTCTATATTTTTTATTGTCTTAAATATACACTTATGTAATTTGTAATTAAATGAATTTAATTTTAAATATTTTCAAATAAACTAATTGCAATTTTAGTCTTTACTTTAATTTCTAACCTTTCATTTGCGTAAGAACAGTCGCTAGGCACATATTAAGGATACCACACGTTTTATGTTGATTATATAATAGTCATAATATCAGATGTTGTTAATTATTTAAGAAATCATTTTGATTTACTTGAGATTGAAGCTAAGAAGAAAAGTGAAAATTACACACATGAGTGTGTAATTAGACACCACCAAAGGAAACACCTTTTTAAAGAAACTGTGTCAGATAATAGAGTTTTATTAGGAGGAAATTTAAATTAATGTAGTTATGTATAATTTAAACGAAGAAATTTATTCTTCAATACAAAGTTTGTTCAATATTATATTGAAGATACTGGTAATATGAAATTAATACTTAAACATATAGAAATATTACCAAAAGGATATTGATTTAAATTGTTTGAACGGATGATTTATATAATTTTGAGCAATTTGCAGAGATAATAATGTGCAGAATTACGCTCTCAGTATGCTTGCATTTATTAATCAATGTAATACAATTTCGACACATCATTATTATTTGTATTACTAATTATATATTTAAAAATGAATACACATTTAATTATGCTATTAACCAGTATTACTTTCATCAATATTAGACCTAGTCTGATTTTTCAAAAAGGATATTTTGTCTCATAAGTTGTCAAATAGGCACTGCGCAGGTATTTAAATTGGATTTTCTAATTATAGTTATTATCAATTGGCGATTAAAAGCAAAGTGACTGACCTCTGTTGAGGAGAAGTGCAACACTCAGATAGCGGACCGGTACTTTCGGTAATATTCTAATACATATAATGAAATTTGGTTTTAAAGTAATAATAATAACCTTCTGGTAAACAAAATCGAGGATACTATAAGAGGAGACTAAATAAACATTATTGAAAATAATAAAAATATTATATTTTTAATTGTTTTTAGTTTTTATTCATTTTTTTGCCCACGATTTTTTTGATCAAAAGGTTAGCCTAACAAGTAACTTTCTTTTATAAATGTAATTAAATTTTACTGTTTATCTACTCCACAAAGTAGTAAACTATAATATAAAATAAAAAAATATAACTTTACAAAAAGAAGAAAGCAAAAGAAGAGATAATTTTTAAATGTTAATGTGAAGGATGAAATTGTTTCCCATTACATAATAATTGTAAAACAGGACGAAAAGAAACAAATTTTAGCCTCAAATCTGGCTCGAAATCTAATCTGATCCTATAGTTATTTTTTTTATGAAAATCAAAGTAGGGAATCCAGTTTTGTAATTGAAAGTTGATTTCGTAATTTTTTTCTAAAAATTCTTTTGATTCAAAAAGTCGTTTCAAATTTGATATAATTAATAAGCTTCACTCATGCTTGAAGAATTTAGTACACATTTAAGGGCATACGTTTAACACCTGGAGCCTGTCTACGATTGCTACAATGAATCCATACACAGTTTGGCGCTATTGATCGGATTTTTTAGACCAATCCACTGTGGTAACCTGACATTACCAGTGTTCCATCGCTATTGAGTCCAACACAGTTTTTGCAGTAAATATTTTGTTTAATGAGAAAACCATATACAAGCTTAAACATTTCTTTAGCCGTCTTAGAAGTGGTATACAAAACATAAAATCCCCTTGAATGCAGTCTTTGTCAACTTATCTTACAACGCATATCAAATTATTATTATCTGGAATATTTGTGCTTTCATCTACTTGTAATAAAAAACTTACTATTCTAAATTATATTTTTCAACATATTCTCAATTTTGAGTTTAACTGTATTATTGGATAGGGGTATTACATATAATAAATTCTGTTGCTTTTTTTCATTAAAACGCTAAAAAATCTTTATGAACCCGACTCATATTAGCTAAATAAATCTCTTCCTATACTAGTCGAAGTATTTAAAAATTTGGATTTAAGCAGTTGTATCAGAGATTATTTTCTACCCTGCTAGAAAACAAAACTTCATACACAACTCTATGATCTTAAACCTATATTAAACCAAGTAATTAGAAAAGCAGAGGCAGATGCGAATTCAATGCTAAACCTAATTATCGCCAAAAGGTGACCAGATCATACTCAAATATGTACAGTGGTTCCGTAACAAAAGATCCACAAATAATAGGCATCAGGGTGTACATCCCTACTCTAAGAATTTCAATAACAAAACAACTACCTGAATACACATCTATTTGCTATATATATTGATACTAAAATTATTATAGAAAAAGATATCAGTAACTATGTAATATTCTCAGATTCACGAAGAGCCATAGAAAAAATTTCAAAAAAATGTATATGTACCAAAAAAAATATAAACAATACTCAAAAGTGTTATGACTTTCAGCTAATATGGGATCCCATCAGTAGGAGCGTGCTGACCAACTTGCACTTAAAGGAACCACTGACATATTAATACCCATTAAGATTCATTGTCTGGAATACATTTCAACAGCAAAAAAAGAACTCATACAAGGCTGGCAACAATTGTGGACAGACCCTAGAGTCGTCAAACGCATTACTTATGGAACACATCACCCACACATACAACCAAAACAAAGGTTTTAAAATTTTACAATTAAATACACTTACAAGGGAATTCATCACTACATTATGTCGCTTAAAATCTAACCACTGTTGTTCCCCTCAACATCTTCATCAATTAAATCATATCATGTGCCAATGTGTCAATTACAAAAGGAACATTAATAATCTCATTTCCGAATTTACAAAAATTAATATATTTCCTCCTTTCCAAATCAACAATCTACTAGACTTGGACAGTATTAAAGTAAATCACCTTGTATACAAATATATCAAAACTTTCAATATAGTAATTTACATTTAATATTGCCATTGTCTCATCATGGAAACAAAATATCAATCTGAAACTTAAATACACAGAGTTATTAATTTTTGGAGTTTCATAAGAAACTGTTAATGATAATAATTAATAAAAAAGAACGGTATATAGAAACTCGACAAAACATAGGCAACCTACCCTAAAATAAGTTGAGTTCCAACACTAATAAGCAAAACAAAAAGTTGGGATTTTCTCAGTGAATAACTTGAGATCAGGCACAAGTTTGCAAAATAATAACGAGGCTGGTGGCAGACACAACTAACTGTAAAATTGGAAACAATTTCGTTTCAGTTGGCATATAGCAAATTATACAACCCCTAAATTTTCATTGAAAAGGGGGTTCTCACTTCTATGTACATGGACCTATGCGAAGGTAAACAATGTAGACTTCGTAAATTGACCAAATGACCTACTATTACATAATGCTTTGTTACGTATTGTATGTGTGTTTAGTTTAACCATGGCGAAACTCTCATTATGAATAGAAATCTTAAACTTCGAACTAAATAGTCAAAGTCACGGTAAAATTAGTCACAGTTTTGCACTGGTTTAACACATTTTACCATTAATAAAATCGTAAGGATCATACCATACCACAGACCGAAAATCATTGATAATTTACGCACACAGTCAAGAACAGATCTTTGCATTAGGCGTTTAAGAAATGTTTACGCCATGTTTCGGAAATCATGCGGGCATATTGTGTTGCCTAATTATTTGTAGCTTTATTTGACTTATTGTGACGTGAACCTTCTTATATACATGGGAGATAGGTTTTTCCAAAACGTGATAGGAACAATAGGGCCGACATTTGTTTGGGGTAACTCCGACTAAAAGTGATACTTTCTCGTTTACAGCGGAGTATTTTTGTCGACACTGTACAAACATACGTGCTTGGCCTTAGATCATCAGCTAAGGGACAACTTTCTCTTTTGCAGTGTGGGAAATTACAATACGCGCTGTAACAGGGAAAAGAGGGACGTTTTGTACCTAATAAGGTTCGTAATAATCGTGGATTGGCCTTCTACAAACATATTGCATTTTGTATTCTTCAAGACAACAGTTTATACATACTAGCTCACAGTATCTTCGTAATTTTGGTCACATTGTTAAACAATTCAAATTCAGTAAACTTTCTATAAGTTTATGTAGTTCGGGCGCGCGAAGTTAATTGTATTTGTGTGCGTGCTTTATAAATAATTGTTTGTGTATAATAAGATAGTTTGTAACACATTCAAATCAAACCTTTCATAAACATATACTATTCGTAATAATTCCCTACTACAACGCACGAGCCAGAGAAGCCCATACATATACACGTCTGTAGATATTAGAATTAAGGTAAGCGTAAACATTTACTCACATTTACATACAAGAAATTTACCCCGATTTACACATAACACGACATAATCCATGCCATTATATTAACAGTTCACATAGGTCCTTCGAAGTAAATACTAACATACCCAACACTTTGCTTCTTCGAGCGTATAATTACCAACATTTAAATTTTTTGAGTCGAATAAGTAACAACAGAAATATTGTACGGCGCACCCAATACGTTGTTTGGTTTTTAGGATATTCCGTCCCGGGTAACCACATAGAAAGCATTGAGTGTCCCGTGACCTACTTTTGTTGGGAAGCTACGACGTTTATCTTAGGATATGACTCCAAGCATCACCTCTTTACTGTTTATATAAGGAGGAAATAGAGTGACTCTTATCAACTTTGAATCATGTCATAAATAATAATCAGATGCTAATCTCACTTTGAGATGTTCGCATTCGTACCACATAATTTCGTATTTATTACGTGTCAATATGTTTGACCATTATTAATTTAATTTAGAATTATTTCTTCTGAAATCAAATAGAAATGTTATACAATTTGAGTTGTGTAAAGTATCAGGGTTTACCTATTTTTAAGTCCTTTACTTTTTTTCCAAATAATTGTGCGAATATCACTTAAGTATTTTAAAAATTAAAAGAAAAATGCCTGTATTAAACAAAAAAACTTTTAATGCAAAGCTGCAGATGAGAGAAAATATACAACCATTTTCAGAAACGTACATATTTCAGGAGAAACCTTTTCGTTTTCCAATCTTGCCGAAAATTTAAATAGCTCCAGAACGCGAGCAATTAGATCTAAATATAAAAGTTCATGTTAATATCTCTTGCAACTTGTTAAAACTAATTCTATTCCGTTACTAACATACTATTTAGTCAATAATCAAATTATTATTGGCTACCATAGAGACACACTTGAATGAAATGATTCTAGCTGTTCTGTCAATCCTCTTTTTAAAAACTTTCTGTAGTGAACCCACAGAATAGTGTAAGCTCGGATTGTAAAAGTTGCCAAGAAATTATCTTTTAATATGTCAAAAACAATGATAAATGTAGGCAAGAAAAGGAGACTTCGTGCATTGCTGGAAAAGCAACAACAGTTGGGTGTTCCAGAACCTATAAGAAAATCGTTATTTGAAATTATACAGGATAATTTAAAAGTAGCTGATAGGGTATAGTCACGTGAGTACTACTTTTACGGTGTTCCAATTGTGAATATTTGTTGTTTTTAGAGTATATTTCTACATAGAGTCATTTATATTGGGGAACATAAATGCACTGAGAAGAATGGAGAAATGATATGTGATTATTACGAAAAAGCAGTCAAGGATGTTAATAGCCACTACTGCTTAGAAAAACTAACTGGATTCATTTTATATTACCCTCAGTATTTTTGTGTAATCATTGATGTAAGTTGTATTAAAATAAGATCATTATTTTTAACTTATCTAACTTTATATGCAGGTATATTCGTTAATAAACGTCATGTTAGTTATCGTATTCCTGAGTATGGCTCTTGAATTTTCTACTTGCGATTTTATTCAGTTTTGAAATATTCGAACATTTTTCATTACTTACGGAATTACATTGTTACTCGTTATAGTAACTGGCAGTATGAATTCAACAGGAAGAACTTGATCACTTAAATTTCAATGTTTATCCCTATATACCAAGAGCTTGTCATTTAAAAAATGAATTTCGCTGTAATATTTATCTGCATGCTTTTATATAAAATTGTGATAAAAAATGTGTGGATTTCCGATGGATCTTTAAAAATTAAGGTAAATTAGAAAGAAAACAAGATTTACATTTATTTTTCAACATAATCCTCCGTTTAACTGAACCAATTCGAGAACCATTATGCCATTCTTAAAAAACGATTTGTGCAACTCTCTAAAATAGTTATTTACAGCATCGACCACTTAGCTGTTACCAGAAAATGTATTCCCGTCGACCTATTTCTTTAGGTTTGCAAATAAATGTAGTCGTAGGTGGGCAAATTTGAAGAGTAGGGCGGATGATGTAGCAATTCGAGTTTCAATTAGTGTATTTTGGCTATTGTCATTGCGCATATGTGAGCTAATGTATTATCCCGATGGAATATCTTCTTGATATCATTCCTCAAACTTTGTAATAAATTGTAATTCGAATCCGAACAAGTGGCTATAACATTTGTACTAGATGGTTCCTACTTTGTCTTCTTCGGCGTGTAAAAATTCGTTCGAGTTTCAATTGAAATGCCCCAAATTCTCGGATGGACTATCGATTCGAACCGTTTTTTGTCCAATGCGACCAACCGCGGCACTTATGCCCAAAGCTTCCTTACACCCAAATGTTCGTTTAAGATTTTGTGTACACGTTCAGTTGAAATGCTTACCATCTTTTATGTTTCTCCAACTTTTAATTTGAGTTCGGCCAAAACGTTTTTTTAGATTTTTGCGATCATTTCTTCGGTTTCAATTTCAATTGGGTGTCCGCTGAGGCGTAAGATTTGACTGCTTGTAAGACTATGTTTAAAGTCTGAAATCCATATAGGAACTGTTCGAAACGACGGTAAAGAGTTTCTATGAAGTGCATCAAACTTAGTTTTGATTTTGGTAGCCGTTATTCATTCAAAAAAAAGCACTGGTAGAAAATTAAACTGGTCTGCGGTTTAATTTTTTTTTTCTGAGGTCAAGATTTTTATATATGTTTTTTTATGTACATGCTGAATTAAAAAATATAATACATTTTGCTCAATCAGGTCAGGTTTTTTACTACCTCGATTTTTAGAAAGTTGGTATTATGGAAATAAATCATATAATGGTTATGAAACTATGATGTGTATTGTC
>JAWQRN010000205.1:0-34193 GCA_033557685.1 Sperchopsis tessellata
GCGTTTAGTTGGCAAATACTTTCGCATGCGGCTTACTTACCAGACTTGGCTTCATCCGATTACTACTTATTTGCATCAATGGGACACGCACTTGCTGAGCCGCGCTTCACTTACGAAAATGACTCGATGATTGGTTTACCTCAAAAGAGAAACAATTTTTTTGGCATGGCATCCACAAATTGTGTAGCTAGCGATGGGTAATACTTTGAATACAATATTTATTACCATTTTCATACAATAATTGTTTATTTTCTATAAAAAAATTCCGGTTTCATATTTACAGACCTGGTATATTTGTAAAATAAAAAATTATGGCGCAAACTAGGCTTTTTAGGCAAACGTAGGTAAAACTAACCGAAAAAATTATAAAACGTACTTTTAACAATAAAAAACAAAATTTCAGCGAGGCCAAAAATGAAAAAGCATCAAAGGCGGTTTTGATGACTATTTCAGTTTTAAGGATTAAATATAAAAGTCGGTTTTAACCGATTTTATAAAACCGGTCTCGAGTCCCTCTACTATGCATCCAGTTATTTTGTTGTTTGAATAACATTGCTGTTTCAGTTCAGTGAACAGCTGTTTGCCCTATATGTGAACAATTATTTTTACAAATGAAATACTTATGTGATGATGCAAGTTAATTACTACTTAAAGTTATTTAAAACTTACCAAATTTAGTAAAAAAAAATAATATTAAGGTCAGTAAAATTTTTAAATATCATATACAGATTATTTTATTGACAGATATTGAAAATCTTATTTAAAACACTGAGCACAAAATTTTTAAAGCATGCGATTGCTGACTGAAGAAAAAGGTTTATGAGTTTTAAAAAGGGAAGGTCAACAATCAATGTAGTATAATAATTTTAATCATTTTCTATGAAAAATGTTGATATTTTCTTTCAACATGGTTATCAACTAGAATAAACAGACTCGTATTGTTTTGAACCTCTGAAATCTAACTATAAATGTTGTTTCTAATAATGAAGATATAGTTAAAATTGAAGCTGCATCATATTCACATTAGTTTTTACTTACGATTTTCCTAATATGAATAGATGTAAATTGTTTGAAGCTTTATGTCTCAAGTATGAAGGTATCAGAAACAAATCATTAAAAAATGTAAGTAATTATTTGACTTAAAAAATAATCTAAAACTGAATAAAATAGAATGTACTTTCCTTAAAAAATAATATAGCGTCTCGATTGCTCAGTGGCTAAGCACTAGGCTACTAAGCATAGGGTCTCAGGTTTGACACTTTAGTGAGTATGGAAAAGTCTTTGTGATTCTCATCTTCCAGGAGGGATGTAAAACTGTTGGTCTCGTGTATTGTAGGTAAATGAAGACCCTGTGCACGTAAATTATCCCAATTCCAGTTGGAACACTGGATTCGGCAAAATTTCCAGGTATGGGATCTTAATCCCTGGCGTTAATGATTGGCCATAGCAGGGGAAATAGGCTGACTTTAAATAAACGAACAAACAAAATTAAAAAGTAATAGATGAAATGAATTTGCATCTATAAAAATTAAGCTGTTCAAAATCCAAAAATTCAGTTGTAGGTTGGAAATTACATGATCTGCAAATGATTCAACACAAGCAGCTTAGGAACAGCATATTATGTAAAAAAAAAATTGTATTGATTACATTGATTAAACTATGGAATAAGTATATTTAGTTTCACATTAGGTCCTAGTCTTAGGGCGGAGACTTTAAAGAATTATTAACATGATATATATGTGAACTAACTTGTAGGAATATAATATTGATCAGTTAAATGTAATATACTTCCAAGGACATTATCTAAATGAATGTTACTTCCGGGTGGAAACCGTGTAGAGGCTCAGATAAGTGTCGACCTTTCATTCACAGTTGCAAGGGACATTTTCATTTTAACAAAATGAACTAGCGCACTCAAGTTCTTCATTGAAGTAACATCACTCTCTTGGAAAATGTCCCTTGCAACAGTGGACGAAACATTGGCACTTGTCAGAGCCTCTACACAGTTTCCACCGGGAAGCAAAATTCATATTGATCGGTTATTAATCATTAAATGTAATAGACTTCCACGGTTATTATCTGTACAAATGTTGTTTCCGGGTGGAAAGCGTGTAGAGGCTCTGACAAGTGCGGATGTTTCGTCCACTATTGTAAGGGACATTTTCAAGGCGAGTAATGTTACTTCAAAAAATGAATTCACTGCACAGTGCAAATGATTTTAACTTGGTCAGTTAACTAAACAGTTTGCTTCAAGGTTTATATTTGGCCGTGAGCCTGAATTGTTCATGGATTAATAATTATTACGATTCGAGTTATGTTGCAAATTACTGAATATAATTTTGTCCTTACCTGGCTTTGAGATTGCAATAAGTTTTACGCATTTCCATTCAGTGGGAAAGTAGCATTTTATGATGCAAGCATTAAAAAGCATACATATAGGTCAATTGGACTATACACTTTTTGATCAAATTTTTTATTAATTTGTTTTGAAGTTTATCTTGGCTAAGAACTATGTTGGGTTTTTTCAGATTTGACTAAAGAAAATATTTCACTGAAACTTGCTAAAGTTTCCATTAGAGGTTGCACATGTTCTAATTCGTTAACTGTCTCCGCAACTGGTTGGTTGAATAGTTCATCTGACATTTGGTCTGATGTGAACTTGTGACTCATTTAGAATTTTTTTACTATAGCTGAATTAACCAATGGGTTGTGTTGAGGATGGGGCTATACTTTGTATTTTATTTTACATATTGTTGATGGTATAATGCAGAGATTTTTTTACCAGATTTTATGTTGACAAGTGTTTCGCTCCAGAAGTTATTTCTATGCTATTCTGACAATATACGAGTAAGGTGGGTTGGGTAATTGTAGTCCCTATGGTACAAATCATCCGTGGTACGTTGAAAAATACGAGTTGCATTTCTTTTGAGGTTTATAATTAATATAACCTGAAATGTTTTATTTATGTTTTTTGGATGGGGTTTGCAGAACAGCAGTTTTTATAGAATTTTCATATACGTTTTCAATGTAGGTCTATTGCATCCATAGGGTGAAGATTAAGATTAATTATTATGTTAGAGTTTATTGAGTTACGAAATTGTGGCCAGTTGGTATATATAGTTTTTATGTAGGACCTGACCCTGAAGTCAGTTGAAGAGTGTCTATAAGATCTAGTATCAAAAGGCAATATAAGTAATACCATTTACAAAATGACTAATAAAAAAGGTGATTATTTACAAAACTTATATGAGCAAACGATACTTCAAATTAACTGGTTTGAAAAATACATTACATTGTCAAAGGCAATCAATTTCTTAATCTGCACTATATTCAACATTTAAAAAAATTAGCAAGCCTTATTTTTTATTTGTTTTTCTTGTGTGATCATTATATATATTTTTTCTATTCTATACATAAAGCATAAAATTAATTTTTTCATTCAGAGAATCGAAAATAACCAACTAGTCAAATGTAAAAATACGTTTATGTACAAGTTTTTAATAGTCTTTTCTCTCTTTGTTCAAATTTTTCCAGATTTCTTGAATCTTTTAATAGATTTAATAGATATTTAATACGTTCAAAAGGAATCGTACTCAATACATACGTAATATTAAATTATTTTTCTTTCAAATGAGTATATCTAAAATTTAAACGTATAAAATTACCCCTCATGGTGTACTATTCGTGATATACATTTATTTCAATTCCTTGTAAAACTTCAGCACAATTCATTCTTATTTATATACATATTCCATTCAAACTTTCTACTAAGACTCCAAAACTATTATTTAAAATTTAATACAAATTTATCTTCAGCAAACTACTATGCAGATTTTTTTACCTTTTGTTAAAATATCATTTTTCTCAAGTCAATTTTTTCCTTAACTCTCCTAGATTTCAATCTCAAGTAATAAATCAGTCAGGTAGCTATTATGTTGTAAACAAGGCAAATATTAGAAATCAGCATGCAACGTAAACAATATAATGTGAAAACTGTGCTTTCTGCTATAAGTAAATAAAATGGTTACGTATATTTTAGATACACTACAGCTGAAATTTCTGTTAAAAGTCTAACCTTTAGATGATGAATTGTTTTATATATATATATATATATATATATATATATATATATATATATATATAATTAGAGCAAATAGTTTTGTAACACAAGCACTCCATCATCAGGTACTAAAAAGAAGAAAAATGCAGTTAATATACATGGAGAAAGATTACATTTCCCCTACTGGTTTGATACTGATGTCATTCCTCAGAACACTGTATGAAAGTTTTCTTCCTGGTCTAGTTTCCACTGTTGATTGCTGGTGCCATTCACAGGTTTATTTACCTTTGTTGAGTAGCTATCTTCATGTATATTAACTGCTTTTTTCATTTTTTTAGAGTCTAATGATGGAGTGCCTACACTCTGCAACCGGACGCTTTAATTACTTATAGAAATAATTAAAGATTGTGGAAGATATCTTGTTTAATTGGCAAGCAAGGAAGATATACATAAATTAATTAATATCTTCCAAGAAATCAAAAGTGGCCTCAAATTTGCAAGCCCACTGCAATATTACTTTCTATTCTGATCTGTCTGATCATTTATATCTGTGCAGCTTAAACAAACATGTAACTGTGCCTTTAGATTCTCAAAATATACACATTCATGTACTTTTTTTTTACGTTGTTTGCGTCAATCCAGTTTTACTTCTGCTACTAGTTATTTAATCGTAGTAAATGCACATGTTGATTGAAATTATTTAGAGAAGCTGGATCAATATTTTACTTTAATGTAATGTTGGTTTTAAAATTGTGATAGTAGTAGGTTAAGACAATATCCTGTTACTCAGATTACCAGTGACCTAAATCCTTTTGGCAGTTTTTACACTTAATAATAGCTATTCTTTGTTTTCAGGGTAATGAAAGCTCTCTACCCATGGAGCTATGCTCAAACTGTAAGTGTATTACATTTTTAAATTTCATGTTCATTAATTTAATAAATTATACATGTTTGAATGTACACATCTTTGTTTTAGTTGATGCCGATGAGATACGACGTCTCGGAAAAAGATTTCGTAAGTTAGATCTCGACAACTCTGGTGCTTTGAGCATTGATGAATTTATGTCATTGCCCGAACTGCAACAAAATCCGCTAGTTCAACGTGTTATCGATATATTTGATGCTGATGGAAATGGAGAAGTGGATTTTAAAGGTAATTAATACTTGCATTTTGGATAAATATTAATTCGCTTATCATATTGCCATAAATTATAATCAGCAGTTTAACAGGGCCAAAAGAAAATAAAGCATACCCTATTGAATTAAATAATTATTTTTTAATACTCGCAAATCCATACAAAATATAAATATTAATGAAGAAAAGGCTTTCATCCCCCTTAAAAATACAAAAAAAGGATAATTTGCAGTTATTTACAAAAGAGTACTTGTTGAAATAGAAATTATAAGCGCAACAAACTAACTTAAAACAAAAACCAGCTAGGATTGTCATGACCTGATTGAGGAACTGTTAAGGATAATAATTCTTTACTTTCACTATCAGTATGTGTTAACATGCATTTTTCCAGACTTATTAAATACTAAGCCTGACTAATTTGCAAAAAAAGGATATATAGCTTGAAAACTTTATATGAATGGTGAAAAATTATAGAAACTTAAGAACATTATTATGCCTTTAGACCAAAACGGTATACATAAAATACATGTTTCTAAATTTCAACAATCTAATATAAATCATTGACAGAAAAAAAATATAAAAAAACAAATTCTGCATGTTGTTTTGAAAATGTTTCCAAAATTTTAAAGTCATATCCATAGCACCATCACTTTAAACTAAGAAGTTCACTGGTATGCGTATGTATATATTCATACATGCACACACACACCACGGAAATAAAAAACTACAAAAAAAACCGTTTATAATTAATTTCTGAAACAAATTCAGCACAAACAAAAACACAAAGCCCGAGTCAAAAGTCAACAATGTGATCAGATCAACTCAACGAGATCTCAATATTCTCCACTGTGTAAAAACAAACTGCCAACAGAAGCATCATTAGCCTCCTCTTAAACAAATTAATTGTCGGTGCGCACTTAATGTGGTTTGGAAGTCTGTTAAAAATAGATACGGATTTGCAAAAAGTACTCTTAAGATATTTGCTCTTTCGTGGCATTTTAGACCTTAGAAAATCGCAATTTCTCGTAGGGTAGGTATGAGTTCACTGTGTTGAAAAGATATACTAACATAAAGAACACATATTAAGAAGGGACAGTTAACACACCCAAACTTTTAAAAGTCTCTCTACAAGATGTTCGACTAGTGAGATGACACATTGTTCGAATTGCTCTTTTCTGCATTTTAAATACTAAAATCGATTGTGAAGACCCTCCCCAGAATTGTATCCCGTATCAAATTAGGGATTCTAAAGATCCATGGATACGTCTTATTAGATTATTAATTAATCCATTTTTAAAGAAGTTTATACTAAACAGAGTATTTAATAAAAGATTGGACATAAACTTAAAAATTTTAAATGGAAACATATTTCTTGATGATGATCTTAAATTCTACTCAAAATAGGCTTGAGAAGGGTATATATACTATTATCGTATTTATCAACTTACTTACCCCAACATAAAGTATAATTAAAAGTATACATTTTTTAAATTTTATTCAAAAATGCCATTTTGTTGACTTGAATATAACATTGTCAAACTAATTTTAAGTAGGAATCAAAATTATGCCATATTTTTTGACGATAATATGCACTATAGTAAAAGACGCACCCAAAACTTATGAGACTATTTTCAAGAAATCATACGTTACTTACCTTTGGACTATAAAAGGCGCTTTTATTTTAATCCATTAATGCCTAGTAAAAAACAAAACTTTTCAGAACTTTTTTTTTTTTATAAATTTATATAGACTATAATAATATATTTAAATAGAGATTAGGGCTAACGTTAGTGTGGGTTACAGTGTGGTTTAGAGGTTATAAGAATGGGTTTCCATAAGAGCATTTACATTCAAGCTTAGTGTAATTGTAGTTGGTATTGGTAGTGCAGAAGTTTGCAAACTTCAAACTTTCTACACTAAGTTATTATAACAGCCAATCAGATTCCTTCACATACTGTTGATGTTTTGACTTACGTACACAACAATAACCTAACATTTTTGTGTTACATACATATATTATATATTACACTAATTTTTCTGCACTAATCTCTACCTAAATGGGCCTTAAATCTAACATAATATGCAAATAAAATTGAATTTTTTTAACATTTAGAAAAAAAAAACAGATATAGAGTTTACTTTGTGTGATTAACTTTGAAACAATCATGTTCAATACATAGTGTTCTACTGGAAAACTTTTTTGGATAGTGACAAGAAGTATCTTGAACAGCGCTGAGAGGAAGTAATGGTTTTTTGGTAGTTACATTTCTTTTTGAGAGTAAGTATGAGCTTGTGACATATCTTGTAAGTTCAAGCTGTGCACGCATTTATCATGCTGTGGTTTATCATATGGGTAAATAACACTCACCAACATTATTTTCCCCATATGGCAATACAATAGGTGTTTAAATTTTGGTCATTCAAATCCACACCTCTCATTTTAACTTTTACATGCGGCTCCATAAACACAAAATTTGAAGCCGTTGTACATATGTTATATCTACTCATTTACCTACAAGCATTTGATTATTCTCATTAAATCTTTAATCAAAATATCCTCGTTTGGTTTTTTTAAGCCTTTGTTATTATCAATAGAACATTTTTTCAGTTGATTTTCCTTGAATGTGCCTGTTGCTCTTATTTTCTTATCTTTTAGAAGTACTAAAGTCAAAATAATTGTCAAAATAGACCACATGTTCTTCAGGGAATTCCAATTTTTCCAATAAAGATAACACGATCTTCGTCCCAAGAGTTTCTGTAGTGCTATACTGGTTAGTATTCTTAGCTGCTAATAAATTACTTAGACAAATGTGAAAAAATCCCCACTGCAAAAGCTTATTGTTTAAAATTTTCATCTATGTTATTATCAGCCAAATATAAATATATTTATTTCGAGATACCTATTTCTGCTCATACTCATATCTTTTTCAAGAGACCATCCTATCTTGAGGTAGCTAGTGATATCCGATCAAATTATTTGCCGTATTGAAAATCACTTGACTGGGTACATCATGAGGAATTGCTATTCTCTCAAGATTATTTTCGTCATATTCGTCTTCATCAATCAAATGATCTGGTTCTGGAGGCAAAAGAACAATATCTTCCTCATCCTTATTATAATTCAAAGCTTCCAAAGCCTCGGGACGATTGTTGAACCATAAAAGGTCTTTATGCCAATTTTAGGATGATTTACATTCATTTCTGAAAATAAATAACATAGATTACATAAAAGCCCATTGTACTCAATTGGTACAGTGAAATGTTTTAAAACCCTGTTTTTCCAGTATCTTTCATTTTTGCATAAATTTAATTTAGAAATAATCTCCTAATTATATTGAAGTGAATCTAATTGAAAAATTGAAAATTTGTATTAATATGAAACAATTATAAGTAATAAATGAGCCTACTACTACCTCTATTCATATTTAAATAATTTACATCAAAGAGTGCATTGAGCCATGAAACCAATTCTGCTGACAGATGTTGCTTGTAGCACTTCTTGAAATTTATTTATAAGAAAAAAACTGCTTAGATGGCACTACTAGGTATAAAATGGCATGTAAACAAAAGAGTAAGGGAATGGATTAAGTTGTGTTAAAAAGTTTGTCCTATGATCTGAAAAATATAGTTTAAAAATAATCTAAGTTCATATCCAATATTTTACTATAGACACTCTGTGTATAGTAGCAAATATCCAAGCATTTTTTCTAAAAACTTTTTTAGTAAGAATTGCGATGTATGAATAGTATTTCCAGGAGGAATCTGCACAGAGGCTCTAAAAAGTGCTGACGTTGCGTTTATTTTTGCAAGGGACATTTTCAAGGCAAGTGATGTTACTCCACAAATTAACTCAACTTACTGATTCGTTGAAGTAAGATCACTCACCTTGAAAATGCCTATTGCAACAGTGGACGAAAGTCCTATTACATAAAAAGAATAAGGAATTTTTTTCCATACATTTGACAAACACTATATATAATGAATTTTATTTCTTAAGATTATTCTATTAGAATTTCCTTGTGTATAACCATTAGTTTGTTATAGTTGTTTTAAGCAGTACTAACTGCATAACATGCAGATGTATTTCTAAGCATAATATAATTTTACATCCTACAGTTCATACTGCGTTTGAAGCTAGATTACTGCTGTTGAAACAACAATCTAAAAATAGATTTCAATTGGGACTTGTTTTATGGACTGCTTTACATTTCTGTGGTTTGACACGGTCTTGTGTAAATCTGTTTTATTGCTGTAAATGTTTGCTCTTCTAACAAGTCGTAAACATTTTATTTAGCTTTGCCTGGATAATATTAAACTATGCTTTTATTCTATGGTTTTACAGAATTCATTCAAGGAGTCTCGCAATTCAGCGTCAAAGGAGACAAGCTCTCCAAGCTACGCTTTGCTTTTAGAATCTATGATATGGATAATGACGGGTTCATTTCCAATGGAGAACTTTTCCAAGTAAGTTTTTGTCACTTCTAATATCTTAATATTTGATGCATTTAAAGTAACTGCTGCCTCTTTATGACTACCTAGATTAATTTATTTTATTGCTCTACATACATTAAATTGTATACAGGGTACTCTTCAAAGAAAATTGGCAAAATTTACTTTTAAATAATTTTTTATTTAGCAAATCATTTATATTTTCGTTCCTTCTTTTTATAGAACAAATATTTGGGAAATAGAACATTCTTGTAGTTACTATTTATAGATTATGCATTCATCAGTTAATACCAGAAAATATGAGCATGTTCTTCTTGTATTTTAAAAAACTGACATTTGAATAGTAGCTATAAGTATACACTAAGTCCTATGCATTTGTGGCACATTAAAGGAATAAACATACAACTAATTTTGAAATTTATATTACAAGGAACAGCTAATGAATTACCATTTGGAAGAGATTTTAACAATATTAAACAATAAACTGGTGGCTTCCTACATTCTGGTTGATTCTTCTAAAACATATGACCGTGCGAATTAATAGATTCTTCTAGAAAAGCTCAATACGTATGGTGTATTCCTCATGAATTATTAGCAGATTATGTTGCAAATCAACAGGTTTATACTGAGCTGAGAGATGACGGCCGTAAAGTACACAGATCTCTGCCTATCGTCTCTAAAATGTGTGTTACTTAGGGTTCAATTGTGGGCCTCATAGTCTTCATACTCTTTGAAAATGATAACAGCATAGCAACAAATAGCAAAACATTTTTGTATACAGGAGACACCAGAGTAATTTTTAATGGATATAAAAAGCACACAATAAAACTGTCCTGATTTTACTCAACACGTACAGTGGAAACAAACTTATAATGAATGTCAAAAAACAAAACATCTAAAACAGTGAAATGTCAATTAATATGAACAAAAAATTTTTAGTGACAAGTTTTTTTCTTGGAGTCACAATTGGTAATCATCAGGATTGAAAATGTCACGTAGAAATTCTACATAAGAATTAGTTTTTTACGAGAAAGTTATCTAGAATATTAAGTGTTGACTCTGCTTTAATGGCTTACTGTGCGTATGTGGAATCTAGACAGCAATATAGTGTGGACTCCGTTGATGTCAATCATCTTTTCATCATGTAGAAAATATATCATGTATCACAAAAGTATTTAATTTCACTAAAACAGAAAATTCTTACCATATCTGGAATTTTTATTCTAGAGACTGTAATATTTATAACATTAGCTTTCCAAATGTAATGAAAAATAAACAACTGAATCCGGATCCTTCACATACAGAGAAATGCAAAGTATATGTCAAGTATAATTTATAATAGATTGGGTGCAGCTACTAGAGCTGTCCTGAAGTCTTTCGCATTTAAAAGGGCCTACTACAAATTTGCAAACTTTCTGAATGAGACGGTATATCTCAGATTCTGTTATTTCAATAATTTTATTTGAATTTATAAGTTGCCATAACGGCGACATGGTCACTGATCCTGAACGCCAGTAGCAAAAAAAAGTTGCCATTTAATTTGTATTATATTTGCACAAGAGTACATTTGACATATGTTATATGAAAGTATATAGCTTACTTAACATTGTTAGTTCGTAAGGACATGGCAGTGTGAATTATTACTGCCTGAAATTTTAGTTTCAGTTGGCGATGAGAGAATGCAGTTTACATCCAAGGGTCAAGCATAGGGAAACTCACATTCGGTATCTCTTTCAAACAATTGCAAGATTGTCATTCCATTTGATATGTTGCGGGACTGAGCGCTGCCTTAAGAGTGTACTATGGATAAATTTAATCCATATTGAAATATAGAATTATATTTTGGAGAGATTCAAATTAGGAATTATATTTTGGGAAGATTTTATTTATTTCCAAAGCACATTTACACCTACAGAAAAGGTGTATTCAAACTCTCTTCATCCTGCAATGTTCTGAAACATCTGAGAACCACTTCAGAAATGGCGACATTCTTATCCTTCCATATATTTATAACCAGTAGTGCATACTCTTTTAAGGAAAGTACTACAGAGAAATTTTTTACTCAAAAAATGTTTACATGAAAAGAGTAGTGTAGGTGCTTCGGTTGAAATTCCATTGAGAAATATCGTTGTGATGGTTGCCTACAGACCACCATCGGGGTATTTTGAAAGATTCCTTGAAAGTATAGAGATGGTGTTGAACATGACAGCGAGTGTTCCAGGTCAGGGAAGTGTCTTCTTGTCTAGTGACTTAAATGAAAATTAGCTGGAACTGAGTCCTCAGGAGGGCATTCTTGGAAGATGTAGGTTCTTTTGGTTTGCATCCTTTGATGGGTGATTCAACAAGATTTTCGGGAGAGTCGTGCAGTTGTTTGGATTATATATTTACAAATACTAATTCAGATAGAATACATAGCGTTAAAACATCAAATTTGCATGTTTCTGGTCATACCCCGCAGATTGTGACAATAACTAGCTTTAATGGAAAGACTGCAGAGAGAAAGAGAGTTATGTTCTGGAGGATAACTGATGATGGAATTATCTCATTGAAAAATGAACTATTAATGGTTAACTGTTGTGAGGTGTTGCATAAAAGAACTGCAGATACTGCTTTCACACCACACCACCTTCCATGAAATATTCATCCAAATTTTATGCATGTATTTTAAAAAAACGGTGATCTAAATCGAATGGTAAATGAGTTAGATGCCTTAAACACAATAAAAATTATAAAAGGGGATCCTGAGTCCCAAAATGCATATGACTTATAAACAGTAGCAACTCGAACAAATGAGGAGAATTGAAATTCAAAGAAGATAGAAGTTTCTAACAAACAGAAAACGTTATAGGATGGGATTCATTCTGAAAGTGCTGGAGGAAGAGGTAGAGATGTTGAGGCCCTAGCAACTTGATGGCGGAAGATCTGAACACTTAATTTTGCATGGTGGCTGACTGCCCTAGAGGTGGGAGCCCTCAACTTTCTGAAGAAATATGGACGAAAAAAAGACTCACTCTTTCTGTGGCCAACCAATGAAGTCCTTAAAATAATATTAACACTAGAAACAAAAAATTCTAAATATAAAGATTGTTACCTTTGATGTTGGTTTTAAACAAGTGCTTTCCAAGAGGGAGTTTTTCCACAAGAGCTGAGGGTGGGGAGAATCACTCCACTATATAGAAACGGATATGAACCCAAATATTTTAGGCCAATATCTGTTGTGCCAACCCTATCAAAAGTTCTGGAAAATGTAATAAAGAATAGAATAACGTCCTTCCTTGAAACGAAATCCATTTTCAGTATCAACCTACATGGATATCGACAAGGAAGGCCAACAGCAGTCTCGTTCAGAATTGCCATGTGTGACATGTCGAAGGTATTTGACACAGTGTTCCTTGGGCTGCTGTTGAAGAAATTGGACTTTTATGTTATCGTGGGTATTGCGTTGAGTGTAATGAAATTGTATCTGCAAAATAGATATCTGGCAGTCCATTAAAAGGATGATTTATCGGACTATCGTGTTATGAATTGTGGTGTCCCTCAGAGTTCCCTGCTCAGACAATTATTTTTCGATATATCTACCAATGACGTATTACAAACATCAGGGATGATCCCACTACCTTACTTTATGCTGATGATGCATCCTTTCTTCTGGTAGGTGACACGTTGAATGAATTGCAATAGATAACCACCTAGGTAACAACCAGATACAGTGCAGTTTCTTGGTTGGCACATATGTAGTAAACTAACTTGTACAGAGCAAAATTTGCATTCAGATGGTAGTTGCAAACAGCTATATTTACCATTCGAAGATTGAAGGTCAGTACTGAGTAATGTGTAAAGTCAACCTATTACGCCAATTTTCATAGTCTGTTGTCGTATGGAATGCTTGTTTGGGGTAGCTTCATTGTTACAGAGGAAGTTTTATTGCTTCAATAGAATGCCGTCCGGATGATGTGCAGTCTGGAGTATGTGGAACGCTGTAGAGACTACTTTAAAAGCGAATGGATACTTACCATGTATTCTACATAAATACTGACCTGTCTAAAATATGAACACTGTCAAAGGGAAGATTCTACGAACAATGGTGAATACCACAACTACGGCACTACAGCACCAGCCGATGATTGACTACCATGTGGTCAAGTTTTATATCGAGCTGCCTGCATTGGTTAGAACCTTGCGAATGATGGAATTCATGGTCAGTGCAAGGGAGATACTTTTAGAGAAAACCATCTACTCCATTAGTGAATTTATGGACTCCAGTTTTTAACATGTTTTTTTTTGTGTAAAGTGTGGTCCTTTGTTTATACTTATATATGTATGATTTATTGTCACGACATGTCATGTAGTTTACCTGATGATGCAAATATATCTTATCTACCTATCTATGCTTTTTTCACGGGTCATGAGAGAAGCCATCGATATTTAAAACTTGTCTAGAAACATAAAGGACTTACCTGATCAGCAACTGAGAAGATGACTAAGAGTGTTTATATGTATTATTTGTTAATCATAGTTTATTTTGAGGTATTCTATACATTTTTATGTTACTGAAATTATTAAAAAATGTAATATTTTTAGCGACATCAAATAGCATATTACCCAAAGACTGAGCTGCTTAGGCGATGCAGTTACATTGATGAGAGATGGTATTCCTTAAAATGAAGTGTAGATGCATTCTGATGTTGAACAACTTTTGCCATATGTTATAAAAACATAACAATAAAATGTATAATGTTTTCCATCGGTTTTTGTATTTAATAGAAATTCTATTATTCAAATTCTGGACATGTTATTTTCTAGTAATTTTTATTTATTTCTTGTTATCAGGTTCTCAAAATGATGGTTGGGAATAATTTGAAAGATACCCAACTTCAACAAATAGTGGATAAAACCATCTTGTTTGCTGACAAGGATGAAGATGGTAAAATATCCTTTGAAGAATTCTGTTCGGTAGTCGGTAACACCGACATCCATAAAAAAATGGTGGTGGATGTTTAGAGTATGATTTCTACTCATTCAAAGTAACCTGCACATCTTGGGTTAGTATCGTTTGTTTCCGCCACTGGTTACGCTGGATGAGGTGGTACAGATGATTTAGTCGACTTCTCTTTTTTTCCTATTTTTAAATGTTATATAAATATGTAACGTCACAATGCTTTAAAAATGTTGAATACTTCATGTTAACTTATATACTTATTTGTGTGTGGTTTTTAATGTATTAAGCATACATTTACTACTCACCTAAAATTAAGTCAATTGTATCATCAATATCGCAACTTAAAAAATGTAAAACACATAGATAATAGTTGAATCTTGTTACATTAATAATCACATATGAAAATTAGTTTATTTTTGTTTTGTTAAATAACTTGTAAGTTTGAGTCATATTGATAGGTTTGTAAATTATTGCAATATTTATATTTAAGTAACTTAAAACAAAAAAAAAATGGTAGTGTGGTGTAGAATGCTAAGAGAACCATTAAGAAAAAAGAAGCGTATGCTTCGTTTCTGTTTAGAAATTTTTCTGTTGTCGTGTAACATCTCTTAGCATACTTCTCTTCCTTGATTTCCTTTCCTCAAGCTATTTTTTATTTGTAAAAGTAACATTTAAACTGTGTAATATGTGAATGTTTTCTAACACTGTATAAAAAGTCTTAAGCTAAATTAAAAAATCTATTGCATGTAAACCGTGCTTGTTGTTCCCGTTAAAATATTTTATAAATCAAAAAACATATATGTATATTAAATGATTGTTCTTTATACTTTATCTAGGTGTTGTGTGTATAGATTTAATCTTATAAGTAAATCAGAAAGGGTTAAGACCTCGTGATTTAAACAATGTATTCTAACAACTATAAACAATGTGTCATATTATGCTTAAAGTATGTACTTACAATGTGTACAACACACATATTTGCACGTATAGAAATGACCACAGCGTAGTACTTTTAAATTTGCTCACGGCCTCCAGAAAGTTTGGTTAGAGTGCACAACTGGGTTTTCTATTGGCCGTGGAATTAGAAGCATATTTGTAACAGGACCCTACACAACTGAAATTGTGTGGAATACTTTGGAAAAGACCTGGAGCTCCGAAATTTAAACTATTCTGTACATTAGGGGCTAAAAACACAGCTATAGTTGGCCCTGTTTGCAGTCCCTTTTCCAAATAATTTACCTTTCCAATTTGTGCATGAGCCTGGGTGTTTGTGACATATTCCACAGAGAATTCGCTGATAGTTTCCCCTTGTGTGCGCGTGGAAATAAACACCGATACTCAAATGACAAGTGTAAAGTTCTGTTATGTGTACTAATAGGTATAATATTAATTGTAGAAGGAGAGTTATATTTATTCCACATGCCTCTTGTATCATATGTTAATACGGTTGTGTTGTGCTAATATAGTTGTAGCTGTTCTGTTTAAATTTATGTTGTTCAATAAAATAATTTTACCTCTCTAAAATTGACTTTTTTTTCTCTAAAATCTATTATATGTAAGCATATTGAACTAATAAACCTGAAAGTCCATATTACATTAAATACTACCAAATTTATCTATTTAACTAGCGGCCATTATACCTCAAAGTTATTTCTTTGGAAATAGTCGAAAGCGAGCGTTCTCAATCAGCTGATCCTTCTCATTTTTTGTCGACAGCACCCATTCTAATGACAGCTGGTTTATAGATAATGACGTTTCTTTCCTTCATGATTGGTTTTTTTTTAATGTTAATTCATTTGAAGATAGTTTCAAAAATTTTAATGAACTTGTAAATTATTATGATTTTAATGTGTTATTTATAAATATTAATTCCATAAAAAGTAAAAGGTTTGAACTGGAAATTTTACTAGATAAATGCAAGACAGTAAAAATATTGAGTATTGCAGAGCACTGGTTGAGAGCCAATGAGACTGTATGCATTCAAAGGTTTGAAGTTTGTTCAATTTTTAATAGAAGTTAGTATGAACAAGGGGGTGTTGTTATATTTGGTTGCACACGTATTAAGTGTAGGCCTTTGAACAATTTAGTTGATTTGAGTACCGAACTCATCTTTGAGTGTTGTGGTGTCAAGACTGGTGGCTGGGATAGGCACCTTGGTGGTTGTTTGCATTTATAGCTCACCGACATCAAAGGTTGGTGACTTTTTTGATATATTCGAGTGCTTTTGAGTAATTATTCACATAGGAGGCTGCTGATTTGTGATGATTTTAATTTTAATGTATTAGTAGACAGCAGATTGCGTAGAATTTTTGTCAATTTTAGATTCTTATAATGTATCATCTACAGTTTTTGAACCCACCCGTGAAGCGGGGCATTCCTCTACCGGGATTGATATTACCAAAATATGAAGCCACTACTGTCAAGATGAACCTCTCTGATCACAAAGCCATTTTTGTTACTGAAGTGTAACAGTGAGGGTAACTTACCGGCTGAAACATACTGTCGTATCTACAGCTCTCATAATTATGAAAAGTTCAGGATGGAACTTAGGAGCACTGACTGGTGTTTTCTTAATATTTTTACTATTAAATTTGGGGAAATAAAATGTAGATGTGGACAAAAGTCGGCGTGAATAACTCATGCCGAACAAAATGGCAACTTCATTTGCTTTGTAAATGGTATCCCCATTCAGATATTAAGGCATATTACATAAAATATTGTAAGATTTTGAAAGCAATTATTTGTGCATCTAAACGATAACTAAATTTTGACCTCAGGTCAGCATGTACTATGTGGAGAGTTGTGATGAATGAAACTGGTAAAGTTTGTCGGGATTTCTGCTTGAGGATCAATGGCGAAATAATTGATGTACCTGGTTCCGTGGCGGAGGCTTTTGCGAATCATTTTAAAATTGCGCCTAATGTCAATCAGGAAAGTAATCAGTCGAAGTTTCCTTCAATTAATGATTTTATCTCTTTCCCAGTAACTGATGGCGAGATTAGAAGTACTATCCAAAAATTAAAGAATACTAAATCTTGTGGCCATGGCCTGTCTGTGTGGTAAAACAGTCTTTAGATACTTGACCCCAGTATTTGTTTACTTAATTAACTGTTCATTTGAATCTGCAGACGGTGCCTGGTCATCTGAAGATTTCTAAAGTGGTACCCATTTTTAAAAGAGGGTTTTAGGCAATCAAAATCCAATGAGTCGGCAGCTTACGAGTTGCTAAAGCTGATATATAGTAACATCAATAGCAAAAAGGTCATGGCCTTTGATGTGGTTTGCACATGTTCAACCGATGGACAAAGAAAGATGTTGAGAATAGAGTATGTACAAAAATAAATGTTCCCATGTTGTAAATTGAAAATTTGATACTTTTCTATCAGTAGTGTATCATGTTAAGTCTAGACTTGATTTACTCAAAACAGCTTTAGAATAGAATTTCTAAAATGTGAAAAAACAAAATTAGCACTAAAGCCGTTTTATAACAGCGCTTCAAATTGAAAATGGGGTGTGGATTGAAGTTATTTTACAGATCAAATTTGAGCTGGGAAAATTAATTTATTTTTAAATATAGTGAACCCTCGATTTTCCGGTTTACTCAGGGGGAAGGGGTGTCCTTTCAATGCGATAGACAGTAAAATCTGAATTTCCGAAAATGGTGTCTGTATGAAATTAAAAGTAAATTAAATTACAAATCACATATTTTAAGACATACTGTAGTTGCTTACAGATTAATGCCTCAGTGAACGAATTTTACAGTCTGAACTATCAGGGATGTTAGATATTAGTTTGAAACTATAACATTTTAAACATTTATTTATAATTGATAAAAAAAAACTCAACATTTTTGTGTTTAAATCACTAAAGTTTTTCGATGCACTAATTTTTTGTTTTATTGTTCGTACCTTCCGCCATATTCATTTAAATATATCAATTTATATAAAAACATTGTTAAATGTTCCTTTTAAGATGAGAAATGTAACAAATAAATATCTTTTAGACTGAATTCATATTGTTTTTGTTTAAACACAGCATAATGGGTTGGAGGCATAGTATCTTAGTATTTAAAGCAATTTTGATTTTAGTCATTTTAATTCAGCTAAATTTAGTTGCACAAATACGTAATTTTAACTATACAATAAGTTAACAAAATTATTAGAAATCATAGCACGGGTGCATATTGTTCCTTGTTCATGATAATATATACATATAGATCAGTTTCAAAACGACCGACGAAGTTGTCCAATGCCTAAGTTCCACGTAGTTCTGTCTTTCCATTGATCCTCTCTTCAGTTCGTTGCACCATTGCCTTGGCTACTTTTTCCTTCCATGTCTTCTCGTTTTCTATGGTTTGGTGGTACCAATTGTTCAGCTCTTTTCAGTGTTCTTGTTTCGTCCATTCTTTGTACATGTCCGTACCATATTAGCTGTTTCTCATCGATATCTGTTGTTGATGGATCCCTGCACTCCCATTCGTAGTCGTATGTCGTCATTTCGGATTCCTACTCTTCTGGATATTCTTAAAGTTCGTCTTAACACATCCACACATCGCCTCTAGTTTTTTTCTATAGCTTTCTTTAATTCTCCATGTCTCCGCAACGTAAATTAGACTGCATTTTATAAGAGTTTCGTAAATAGTAAATTTTCGTTTATTCCCATTTACCTGACTCCAAAGTATTCCATTAAGACAGCCAATTATTGTTCTAGCTTGGGTTATTTGGTTTTTAATCCCGTCATCTTTTCCTGTTGTATCGAATTTAACCCCTAAGTATGTGTACTCACTGCAGGCTGCAATTTCCTCTGTATCTAGTTGTATATTGGATGGGTCTGCTCCAATGGGGAGGTATTTTGTTTTCTGTAGGTTAAGTTCCAATCCCCACTTTGTGTATACTTCCCGTAGCTTTCTTGCCATATAATATTCTAGATCGTATTTGTCATTAGCCACTATAACTTGATCGTCAGCAAACTGTAGGATATAGAGGCAAATCCCTCCTAGGTCAATACCCATTTTGTTTTCCATCGGCTTAGTGCTTTTGCTACATATATCTTAAATAATGTGGGTGATATTTTATTTTTGTTATTGACCCATCATGTAGATTTTTAAGGGGCGTTATTAAGGTGTAACTATTGTTAGTTTCTTGTAGTGCTTTCCACAGCTTTTTTACGGGAACAGTGTCATAGGCCTTATGGAGATCTATAAATATGAGGTGGGTCTCTTGGTTGGTGTTTGACCTTTTCTCTATTATTTGTTTCATGATACCGTGTCATAAATAGTACCTTGTCGGTGAAATTACTACAGTGTTTTTCCCAACATATGGCGTAAAAATAACCGAAAATTAATAAAAAAATTACCTCTTAATGTAATCGTAAGCAAATCTTGGTTAAAAGCATTTAAAAGTATTTTCACATATGACATAAGGACCGGAAATTTTGTCCGTTAAATCGAGGTCCAGAAAACCGAATAATGAAGTGCCAGGAAGAGCAAATATGTGTGAAGGTATATGCAAAATATGAATAATAATATAAAACTTTATTTAAATAAAAAATGGACATAATAAAATGAGACAAATTGTCAGTATAGGTTTAAACAAAACTATTTTGATAATAGTCAATATTTATTTTGCTTTTTTGAAGAGTTAAAATATCATTCACAAATAGAAAAATACTCAAGTTTATAGCAATAGTGTAACTCCTTTACTACTCGTTGGTAGTATAAAAACAAAAAGTTTATAATATTTCAAAAACTTAATTGAATCTAGTTTAACACTTAAAATAAATTTTGGACTAGAACATCCAAGTATCAGCTTAGCTTAACACTTTAATATCAAAATATATATGATATCTAACATTTTAATATTCCAATTTAAACTTTGCTACCAAAGCCAGGTGGTCAGATCCAAGCTTTCCATTTGGTATTCTTACTGATTGCAGATCTTTTTCCAATGGTAATGAGTACCTTGCAATCAACTTCAGTTTATCTTCTCTAATTCTTCTATTTCGAATAATGCCACTGTAATAGAAATTATAATAAATACTAATTACATTAAAACAACCCTATAACAGTGCTTCCGTAGCCGTATAGGTAAGAGCGTTGGTGCGATAGCTATACAACTCCGAGGTTTCCTGGGTTCGATTCTCCACCCAGGAGAATTTTATTAAGTAAAATCTCAAGGGCTTGGAATCAATTCAATAAAAATTGATTAGAATTGGTTTATAACACATAGTTGTAGGCAATGGCCTAACGGACTCAGTCATTAATTGATTAAAAAAAAAACCCTGTAACATGTATTGCAAAAACATGAGGCCTAATATGGACCCTTGTGGTACACCAACCTATAAAAAATGGTTGGCCTTGTCAGCCTATCAAACTTTAAATATAAACACATTTAAAACTTCCAAATATGAACGGTATTAAGCTTTATGGTCTGTTTGTGGAAATTTATCTGATACTGCTGAAGATTGAAGAGAAGCACATATAATAGTGGTAATTATGCAGGAACTAAAACAATAAACTAAAAACAAAACAGGAATTTGGTCTACTTGAAGACAACTTCACCTGTGTCCTATCAGCAAGAAATAGCCTGAATAATAAATTATAAGACTTTCACCTATAGAAAATGTAGTCCACAGTTATCCAACGTCCTTGGTAAGTTGTGCCTTCACCATGTCCATCTTTAATATGCTTATATACAGACTGTAAGCCCAATTCATGTGATAAGGTTCCTGTGCCAAAAAGATCATAATTGACAAGCCCTAATACTGAGTTTTTATTATTTTGTCTTTCACTATGTAGCAATTTTATTTGCTCCAACTCCTGTTCCCTTGTTGATTCCTTGTTAAACTGGCGATTTGATAAAATGTTGTCATGTTGGCAAGTATCTACAAATTAAAATCAAAAATAAATCATATTTAGGTTACTTACAGGGTGATTGTTGTTTATACTCTCAAAGTTCAAATGTTTAGAATGATAGAGTGAAGTACAGGTGTATCGGGCCCCCAGCGAATGAGTATTTGTTATATCGCGATGAGAGCTATATGTTAGCCTATAATTAGCATTTTTTAGAGCTACATGGCAGTATACAATTAGCACTTTTATGAGGTATCTTGATAATGTCCCCTACTACGCTGGGTGATAAGTAGGCAAAAAGAAAAGCCAACACAGGGTTACCTCCCAGAAAACCTGAAGATATTTAAATATTGTTTTATTTTATATGAGTAAATATTTATTTATATTTAAAATATGCAATAGTTTTTTGTGCTATTTAGTTAACTATTTGTTGTTTTGAAATAACAAATAAATGTTTTTTCTGTTTTTTAGTTACTATGTATTCAGATATCATTATTTTCCCGGGTCCAAAGTATCAGGTATTTTTAACATATAATGCTTGTATCATGTGGAGGGGGCACCATTTACAAATGTTACATCAGGTAACAAAACTCCTAATCCGGCTCTGTGAAGGACAGAGATATTATTAGATTGCAGGTTGTAATGATAGGTATTTGTGACAAATGGCTATGGGGAATCGAGAAGGTTGCAAATTAAACCCATGAAAAGAGTTTTAGAGTTGCAATGGCATGGACATGTGATGAGGATAGGAGGTGATTTTTCTTGGACGGTACTGGAGTAAAATGGGAAAGAACGTAAAGGTAAAGGACGACCTCAGTCACTTGGCAGAGCCTAGGAAGGACAGTGGCTAGTAAGAAAATTTCACTGTAACAAGCGAATGGGATGACGCAGGTCAGGGAAGAGCTTTTTGTAAGAGTTAAGTATGGATACCTAAACACCAGTAATGATACAAGAGCTTGATAAAGAAGAAGGTAATAGAAAGAGTATAAATATAATCTACTTTTTGCTAAAATGTTCCATGTTTTTCTACTCTGAATTTTATCTGTTTCCTTGTTTCTTCAACAAAAGTCCAAACATATACAAGTATACAAAAACATTATTTTTATACTTACCTAAAATTTTTAGACTTTGAGGAAGGAAGGATTTTCCAACATTTCTTCCCTTACCTTGAGAAGGTTCCAAGGTTCTATCGGATAAATGCTCATATCTTAGGTATCCATAAGTCAACAATTTTAAGACAACTGAACTTGGTTCGGAATTCAAATCACCAGTTATGATTACTGGAAGATATTTATTTTCATCTCTAAAAATATAAATTTCATTACACATTTAACACACCTTCATCGTGTTATCATTCAGGATGAAGGAGATCCTGATTAACTAAATTCAATATTACGCGTATGATGATGTCATGAATTTTTGAGCTAAATAGAGATTAATGAAAGGCAAGATTATTATTTTAATCAATTATAGATACTTACTTATTGTATATGTGATCACTATTGTATGCTATTCTGTCAACTTCTGTTAGTAGCAACTGCATCTGGGCTAGTCTTACATCTGCTCTTCTTGGGTTATATAATAAATGAGTAGTGGCAACAACGAATTTAGCTCTTGGATTATCTTTTGGTGCAAATTTTACTATTATCGCTACATTATCTCGGTCTAAAACAGAGACTGATGGTTGCAGGTACTCCACTGTGGTATGCTCAATGAGATCAAATATATCTTTTTTGTAATATATAGCACAGCCATCTGGTCGCATGCCAGTTCTCTTCTTAAATATACCTGTATAACCTAGAACATTCAAAGCATTATGATTCAAGTATATAAAAAATAATAATAATTTTCAGGGCGCTAACCTTTTTTATATCACAATCAATACTAAAAAATATTGTCATCAATAAACATAGCATAAAAGCCAGAATATTGTAGACAACAATTATTCCGTTACACATAATACTTCTTATGAAAGCATATTCTTGTAACTAACACACAGTGAACCAGAAAAAGATTTGAAAGTCTCTATGACAAAATTCATGCCTAACATGTCAATAAAAAGAAATTAGTAGAATTATTAAAAAAACAATATTATGACAAAAAGACCTACAAATACCTTCCATTAAAAAACATGTCAGTTGTATTGCAAATTAAGTCATGGGTAGTTTTTAATCTCACAGAGGAATTTATATAATATTAAATACAGGGCCCCAGTAGTTTTCATGTTGCTGTAGCTCTTAATAAATTTACCTGACTGTGAATGAACATACCTTGCCATGTTGAAAATAGATACTGAGGGTAATGTTACATTTTTTAAATTATCTTCTTTTTCTTCCTATGGTACTAAAAACCTTCTGTGAGTCTTGACCTACTTTACCACCTCCCCCTATCGTTTTCAGTCTTGGGTTAAAATGGTACAATTTTACACTCCCATTGATCTCAGGTCTTCTACTAAGTTTTCCTTCCACCTTGTCCAATGCCTTCCCCTCTCTCTTGCTTTTCATGGTACCCAGTCTATTACTCTTTTAAACTTTCTTCCCTCTTTCATACGCATGAGATAACCATACGCACTATGTCTGCTCCGTTGATCAGGGCATCGAGTTCATAGTTCATTATCATTCTCCAGGATCTATCTTCCTCCTGTGTCGCATCAAATATCTTTCGAAGTACACTTCGTTCCCATACTGTGTTTACCTCCCTATCAATAAGCGTCCACATTTCACTGCATATGTGACCACTGGTCTTATCAATGTCCAATAAATTCTAAGCTTCGTTGATCTGCTTAGGAGTTTTTAACTTAACATATCTATGTAGGTAAAGGAGTTGACATCTTCTAAGGTACATTCAATATGCATGTCTTAGTTCACTTTGTGATTCAAGCTGTTATAACGATATTGTATTCATAAGTGCATAGTTTCTTGGATTATGTGGCTATATTTCCGGATAGTTCCAAGTTACTGACAACGGAGTGCAGCAGCAAGTTAAAAAAGCATGGAGTAGGGTGCGTCTCCATGTCTTACTCCTCTACTTACTTGAAAACAATTCATTGCCCTAGAGCCTTCGAGAGTTACACTAATGAAATTAACAAGTTTTATGGATATACCCATTAAAGTGAGCCGTCCCATCTACTCCCTTCTGTTAATGTTGTCAAAAGCGTGCCTAAAATTAATAAATAAATTATGGGGTTCAATATTATACTCATTGCTCTTTTCTTGGACTTGTCTCATGAGGTGTATCTGGCCATTGGCAGAACGGTTTGGTCGGAATACACACTGGTACTCTATTATTTCTTCAGCATATTCGGATAGACGGTTATATATTATACTTGAGAAGACCCTGTATGTCACATTATGCCTCTATTTTCTTGTACCCCTTTTTATTTATAGGGTATATTATTCCCACCTTTCATTCTTCTGGAATTCTTTCCTTGTTCCAGATTTTCTCAATGAGTTTATGTATCACATAGCGTTCTGCCCTCATTTTTTATTAATTCAGTGTTTATGGAGTCACATCCCTACAACTTGTTGTTTTTCAGCACTTTAATAACTATAACCACTTCTTCGAAAATAGGGGCCTAGACTTCAGGTTCCGCGGTATGTTATATGGAGTTATTTTCATCCAGCAGTTCTCATGTCAGCAGTTTCTCAAAGTTCTCCCTCCACATCCATTTGTATGTCACCATTCTTACTTCTGCAGGCCCTTACTCTGGGCTGAAATATCTTTGTTTTTCACATATGTTGTAATAAAATTTCCTCAACTTTTTCTGCACGATTTGGTTGATTGGGGTTCATCATTTCCCGCATCTTTCATTTACATACTCTTTTGGCTATTCTCCTCAAGTTGTTGAAATCTGCTCTGTTTGTTCTTGATCCTCTTTGTAATAGTTTCATTTTGGAACAATTTCTTTGATTTATGGCGATTTACATTTTTCGCGAAGAGTCTTCGTTTCTTATTCTTTTTTTTTCCCTTTTCTACTTTCAGTTACCTTCAGTATCGCTTCCTTAATCTGAAGCCACATTTGTTTGACACTATTTCCGTCTGCTTTTGTAACTATTGTGTCTTCTATCTTTTTGTAGTGGAAATTTTCTGTTTGTTTGTCTTTCAATATTCCACCTTCAGTTTGCTGTTCCTTTTACTACTGGTACTACGGCTATTAGCTATTTTGAAGTCGCTCCCACCAGGTAATGGATCCAAAGCATAATTTGTTCCCCAGTTTGATCTCACGTCTTTAAAAGTATTTCTGCAGATATATTAACCAAGACAACACTCTGATGGTGCTTCTTCTGTAAATAGTCAACTTCATTAGCAGAAGGTGATTATTAGATTCCGTAGGTTGTAAAGGCTTAGAAACCACATAAATAAAATGAGAGCAGTTTTTTACTTCTTGTAGTAAAGATTGCTGAGTGCGTCTTCTGGAGATTTTATGAGTGTGGACTAACCAATGTAGCTTGCAGTGCAGTTTCAGAACTAAACTTGTCTGGAGAGTGTTCGATCTTAGAATGGAATAAATCTTTTTCTGCTTAGTACCCTTGAGCTTTAGCATACCGGCATTAAAATTGCTAATTAACTAACCTCCCTCAGTAGCTCTACAGGTGATTAGAAAAAAGATTATGTTCAAGCTGTCTTATGGGAGGTACGAAAACAGTACTTATGGTGTACTGTAGGTGATTGGGCACATAAACACCCTAATCCATTTAGAATAATGTATCCCGCAAAATTTCCAGGTTTGGTGTTTAGGCATTAATGCAGATATAGGCCGGCGTTAAATAAACCAAGAAACAAACTACAACCCCACGTCCTCATGCTATTTTGATTCCAGTTGCTCCTTTGTTTTTCCCCACAGTTCCAAAGATGTATCATTAGCATACAATATTGCACTCTGTTTTCCACTTACATTTCCTCATAAGTCATTTACGTAAATAAAGTCGAGAGTTCAGTTCTACTAGATATCAAGTAACTTCGAAATCTCCTCACATTATGTGAAGTTTCTGATTGAATCGAAGGCTCCACTTAAGTGGCAAAGTATAATTTTTGCAATCCCCTTTGGTTATTTTCTGCATCATTTTGATCATAGCTGCTATTGATGATCCGTTCTTACAAAAGCCATGTCTTTCTACATTCATTCATTTGAAAGCTTCCAAATGGAGAGCAGTGATTAGAAAGCACATTTAATTTATTCCGATTTTATTTGATTGAAATGTTTTCTAGTCTACATAATATAACTTCATTTGCTTTGGGTGGTATATAAATATCCATAAATGATCATTATGACAGACCATCGTTGTTATTTCATATTTCATTGTTAACCATTTAATTCCGGAATCCAAAAATTCTTAGACAAGGAGACACCACATCACCGAATTTTTTCAGCATACAACTGGCTGTCTAGATAACATAAGCAAATGCATTTGTATATTTTGATTGTGATGACGTATGCTAGAGAGACCTGAATATTAAGGGCCTCACACATTCGAAAGCTCTAAATAACACCAAAAAGTATTGAAAAACTCATGATGGGTTTGATAATTCATGATACAAAAACTCTGTGTGTGGATGAAGATGCAAAAATGGAAATGAGCAGGACATCTTGGAAGGTGAGCAGATCATCGATAGTCAAATGAACAATACTTGAAAAATGAAGATTCGATGACTGGCTGGACAGAGAACTCAAAAGTTATTTGGAAGTTGAGTGGGTGAGAAGAACAAACAACTGTGGGGAGTGACAGCTGATAATAGTGATGATAACATACGCATGTTATGGCAGACAGTAATACTAGTATAAATAATAAATTAAGAAACAAAAGAAAAAATAGTACCTAATTTTTCTAGCTCAACATCATAGTGACTTGCAATTTGCGAGTCTTGGACCTCTTGAAGGCATAGAATCTGTAAGACAATATGGTTTAATTAAAGCTTTTTAAAGCTGGTTTTCATACATACGTCACTGTCATGATCTTTAATTTCATCCATTAAATTTTTCCACCTATAGTCCCATTCCAAAGCTTCTGGTGTGTGTTCCCTATATAGGTATGGATGGGCCAAAATGAGATCTTGAGCTAGGACATTGTAATTCATAAGAGTAAACATTTTACCAGGGCGACTACCTCCATTCTTGTTGAGTAGGATACTTCCAAGGTGCGTGTTTTCCCATTGCCTTGTAACATCTTGGTTGGTGATCACGGCCTTGTCTAAAATGAATAAAAATCAGCGTATAATATGTATTAATTACTTGGGAAGTATAAATATAGAATAAGAATGACTGATAGTCTTCCAAAATACCTATCATAAGTAAATGGAAATGTTTAATGTGGAAATATTCACGTGAATTACCCACATTATTATCTGATAAAAGGCTACCAGAAAGTGAATATATGTATATGAATATGTCATTTATATAGATATTTAAAAATAAATTATAGCAAATTTTATTATAATTTGGTAACATTTTTGCTGCCCACCAAGCGTAAACAGACCCACTAGATCAAAAAATAAATAGAGTTCGAGACTCTCAGAAGGGCAGCTTATAAAAAAAGATCTGCCTTAAATACCACTTTACTGCGCATTGAAGAAAACTATCTCGTAAGTAATAGAGAATTCTACCTATTAAGGATTCAAACCAAGGACAGACCTATGCCGGAAAAAATAGGGCGGGGTACACTGGGAAATATGACATAACAAGCCGTAATGGTATAATTCTCCTGGTCACTTTAGAAGAAACCCTTGAGGCAATCTCCTCCCTGAAGGATGATTAGGCATCAGGAGAGGACAGAGTATCTGGAGAGTTCCTTAAGAGAGGGCACAAATTGGCTGAGCAATGCATGGGCTGCTTAAAAAAATCTGGACAACAGAAAAACTCCCCACAGATTGAAAGAAGTCTATAACATGCCTTATCCACAAGAAGGGGGATAAACTGAAATGCACAAACAACAAAGATATACATATTCGATATAGAAAAAGTTAAGGGTGGTCTAAAGTGAGTCTTAAAATGAGCAATAGGCGAGGTTAGTCTAGTAGGTCGTTTTGTTGTTGTACTGTTAACGTTGTATCAATTATATGCTATACATGTTCTGAATCTGTAATTTTATTATATTATGAATGAATTATTTCTTATTTGTTTTAATTATATCAAGTTATTCAAAAAAAATTGCATTTTGAAATATCCATTACTTTTTAATAACTCAACGAATAAACAAATGAAAAACATTTGTATTCGCATAGGAATAGGGTTTTTTCATTGATTACATTTTTTAGTTTTAGTTACCATAGTAACAGATTTGTTAGTAATCTTTCAGAAATCATTTTCTTGCTTATTGAATTTTAAAATCACTCATAATTTGCTGCGTTTTAAAATTGTTTTGACTTTACAAGTTAAAATCGGTCTTATTCAATGTTATTATGAATGTACAAGTAGTTTAACATACAGTATATGAAAAATTGTGTATAAATTTATATATAGACTCGTCTGTCAAGAACAAAATAGATTACATTATAACGAACAAAAAAAACATAATAAAAGACGTATCAATTTTAAATCGCATTGATACCAGTAGTGACCACAGGCTGTTAAGGGCAGTAATACAACTAAACACAAAGACCAAAATAAAGAAACTAGTGAAATGTGGAAAATTTAATGAAAATTAACACAGACAGCTTAGAAGAGAAAATGAAAAATGATATCAACACCGTAGTAAGTAAGATTTGCTATATAAACATAGACAAAAATAGGAACACAAATGAACGTATTAAACCAGAACGAAAAAACTGATGATGCAGAAAAGAAACAAGACAAACGGAACACCGGAATATACACAAGTAAACAAAGAAGTAAGGAAGAAAATAAGAGAAGATGTAAGGACCTTTAATACGGAACTAATAAACAAAGTTATCGTAAAGAACAAGAATATGAAAATCATAAGAGCAGTCAACACCAGGGGCATATAATAATACACCAACTAAAAGATACAACGGAAATATCCAGGAAAACAAATCTGAGATAAATTACTTAGAAGATAATAAATATGGACGAAAGCTTCTATAGTAATCTATATTCCCAAGTGAACCCTGTACCACTAATTGCAACATCAGGACTTAAAATAGTAAATGTAGAATCTGAGGAAATACCTGCCATCAACGCAGAAGAGATACAACTAGTGCTATCACGAATGAAGAATGGAAAAACGCCAAGGGAAGATGACATAGCCATGAAACTAATAAAATATGGAGGTACAACCACCCTCGAAGCCTTGAGAGTACTATTAAACAAGTGCTTTGAATAGGAAACTTGACAAAACGTGCAAGTGGTTTTACTGTATAAAAACAGCGACAAATGCAGAATAGGTGATTATCGTCTTACAAGCCTTTTATCACATCTATATAAATTACTAACAAAAATTGTAATAAACAGACTTACGAACGAACTTGACGATTACCAACCACCAGAACAAGCCGGGTTCCGCAAGGGTTACAGCACCAACGAGCACATACAATCTGTACGCTTAATAATTGAAAAATGTAACGAGTATAATGTTCCACTGCATGTTGCTTTCGTTGACTAGAACAAGGCCTTTGACTCAGTGGAACTATGGGCAATATTCCATGCAATGAATAACGCAAGAATAGATTCTCGATACAAAAGCTTACTCCAAAGCATATACGATAAAGCAACACTGAAGACCTTAAAACGGGAAAAATACCAATAAGAAGAGGAGTGAGACAGGGGGACACTATCTCACCAAAACGTTTTACTCTTGCGTTGGAGGATATCTTCAAAAAGATGGACTGGGATAAGGGATTAAAATCAATGGCAAATATTTGAGTCCACTCCGCTTTGTCGATGACATCGTGTTACTTAGTCATGACATCGGAGAGCTACAAGAAATGCTAGCTGAGCTCCAGATAAGATCAGCAGAAATAGGTCTACAAATGAACCTAGAAAAGACTAAGATAATGAGTCCAAAAAAACATCAACATACAGGTGAACACCGAAACTATAGACTCCCCAGATGAATATGTATACCTAGCATATAAAGTTAAACTCGGTAAAGAAATCTAAAAGGCGGATATAAACAGGTGAATAGACCTAACGTGGGCGACTGTAGGAAAGTTAGGAAATGTACTAAAGAACACAACTATCCCAACAAATCTGAAGAAAAAAGTATTTAACACCTGTGTACTCCCGGCTATGACGTACGCAATGGAAAATTTCACTCACAGTCAAATCAGGAAACAAGCTCAGAACAACCCAAAGAACCATAGAAAGCCTGATTCTCGGAGTACACTTAAGAGACCACATTACAAACGAAGAAATAAGATGAAGAACTGAGGTGGAAGACATCATAGAAAACATTGCAAAGTAAAAATGGAGATGGGCGGGGCACATCGCTCGTCAAGACAACTCTAAAGAGACAAAGCGGAGTACAGGAAGACCACCAAAACATTGGCAAGATGATATAAAAGAAAGCAGGAAAGAAATGGTATCAACTTACACAAGACAGGAGTCAGTGGAAACAACTAGAGGTGGCCTACATCCAGGAGTGCATTGTGAAAGGCTGCTAAAGAAGAAGATATATATATATAGAGAAGATGACTTTCGAGTTTTATCCCACGTATGTGCTTCTTCGTTCAGATATGAACGAGTTTTTGAATAAGCTTTCAGCCGATATCCTTATGCCGTCATCAGATCGGCTAATCAGAGACATAGCGAGCTTATCCAAAAGAAGCACATACGTGGGATAAACCATGAGAGTCCTCTTCTTCATACTAGACCCAAGAAAGCATCTGTACTAACATATATGTATAGATATATCTATATTTTATATGTATAATTTGCAAGCATGTTTTTAGAGTCAACTTATATCTTTTTTAACCAGGAGAGCTGAAACAGGAAATACATGGCTAGTGCAAGACTGGTGGTATAATGGTAGGACTGTGACCTATACGCAAAAAAACAATTTTTCAGGTTTTCTTTTGGTATTCTTTTTTAATTTATTCTATCGATTGCTTCTTATATTGCATATTGTTAAAAAATTATTTTAATTTGTTTGATTTTTGTCTTTGTAGATTTCATGTAGGTAACACCTTAGAGGCAAGGCCTTGGATGGAAGATATTGCAACACTTATCAAATATAGAAATTACAATAGTTATATGTTTACCTAGCAAAAAATTCATATCATATGATTGCCTAGATTTAGACTTAAATAATATATATAAAGAGGGAATGAAGAAAAAGTACAGGTTTGTCTTAAGCAAGTTTTGATGTGGGCAAGAGACGAGTTGGTCTTGTAGGTAGTATCGTGAGTAGGTACCCAGTTTTATGTAAGTGCATATTAGATTTATTTTAGTTGTATTGTTAATTGTACCATTAATGTTGTATCAATTATATAGTATGTATATTTTGAATATGTACCATCTGTATATGTAACTTAATTATATTGTAATACAATTATTTCTTATTTGTTTTAATTATATTTTGTTTTTTTTTATATGAACTGTCTAAATCACTATCACAACTCCTTACTTCATAATAATATGAAAGAGATAATTGAAGACTCCCACCTTAAGGAAAGTACCTTGTTCAGAAATATACATATATCTTACTGAGGAAGTCCAAAATCACCATTATTAAAATGTTAATGTTATTTGTTAACTCTATGTTGTGTTTAACACAATTGTCAATTTTAACATAAAGCTGTCAATGGGTTTTTGATTCTTTTTTTGCAATAAATTTAAATACTTATTTTTTATTTGAACTTTCTACTACACCTTTAAGAAAGCGTGCAATTTTTAACATTTAGTTTTTCATCAGTTTTTATTATTCTTAATTTCACTACTTGCCATGTGATCCTTTCTTAACTTAGAACCTCTGTTTATAGGTCAATGTGACTTTAGAAACCTTTAATGTTAAAATAGCTCGCACAAATTTTGTATACGTGAAAAAGCATTTGTGATTGTGAAGAAGTGTTTTTGATAGACATTGTAAGTATGACCAACTCGTTAATGTTAGATAGGTTATAATTTATATCCACTTGTTTATTTTAGAATTTGCAATTTTACAACACATAACAAATAGATAATCAATAACAGTCAAAGCCTTTGGAAAGGTTTATTATTTAATTCGTATAATAAACCTGTTATACATTATTTATTTACTAATTTGACCTATTTTGGTATGTTCCTCAAGTAAGTCACTGCTAGTTAGGGGTTATACACAAAATCATCTACTTCAGAACCTTAATTTTATTATTTATTGCTTAGAATCACTTATTTTAAAATTAACTTTACTACAATACACAAATGTAATTGTATCTATGACCGTTATACTTTTATTAGTTTTTTTATAGTTAATACGGAAAAATTAACAACAATTCACTTCTAGTTTTGTACCTGTACTTCCACAAGCTTTATAGAAATGGTTAAAAACAAATTCACAACCACTGTTAGCATCCATGTTTTACCATCCATGTACACCTCAAGTCAGTCAAAACTAGTTTCATGAAACACATTTTAATGGCTCTATTGAGTCACACTCTTGAAAACTTCATAAACGTTGTTCAAATTAAACACTAACCACAGATATTATATTTGAGAATATGAAAATAAGGTAATGAAAACAAATCAAGCTCACGCACTAATTTTAAATATCCTGACCATAAAAAAATAACATAAAACATTTTTACGCTTGAATAATAGTACTATTAAAATGAATTCGTCACGTCAAACTTAAAATTGAATCTCTGGTACAGTTAATGTATAAAGTTTGAAAGCAATGCGGGACTCATAGTTGCAACATGCTTGCCTTGGTGATGGGAACTGTCAAATAAAAACTAATTAAGAACTATCAAATTATCAAATTTTACAGATACGTTATTGTCACATGAACTAATTATTAAATCCACTAAAGAAATTCATATTCTCAACAAAATAAGAGTTTTATTAATTACCCATTATAAACTTAATAAGTATCTTTATTATAACCATCATAAGACAGCTTTTGAAAAATACATCTAACAACAGATTTACCTAATGGCAAATCCAACTATGTCACCACACATTATTATGGCATAGAAAGTAAAAAGTTAAAAAAGCAAATAAGAAAAATAAACATCAGTACAACACAATACGCAACACAATTTAAATGTAATAGTGTAGTAGATAAGTTACTACAAAAGTTAAAAAATGTGGAACCAAGAAATTTAATCAAAGAACATCTTGCTAAGCCTGTCCCTAAATATGGATTGCACAGATGTCTCTTATTGTTACTGACAATTTATCATAAAATCACAAGCACATATAAACTGGAATTCTCATATACAATGTAGAATGAGAGATATCACCTAACAGATCCCTGTTACGTCTAGTTAGGTACACATGAGTTCCATCCCCTGTGACAAAATTATGTCTAATTCCATGCACCAAACATAAAACTTCCAAAACAAACAGGAAATAAATAGTTAAAATTCCTCTTCACTTAAAGGTTTGTCTACATGAGTCGCTGCTTCTCAAACACAACATGAATCGGATAGCTCTTTTCTGAATCAAAAAAATAAAAATTCATTGACTCAACCCCCAGAAAGGAATCGCATATGCGACTCATGACTGAAAGAGAGCAAAATATGTATTTCTAGCACAAATTGACCCCATTTGCTTAAATATTACAGGTATAGCAAATCAAGCAGCTGACTACTTTCTTGACAAAGATTGTATATGGTCAACCCATTGCAGTTTTTCCTCTATATATATATATACATATATATATATATA